>APFE030403663.1:61944-76319 GCA_000404065.3 Pinus taeda
AAGTGCCATCAGTATTTCAAAGAATCTAGTCATGCATTCCAAGACCAAGCACATACCCATCAAATATCATTTTCTACATGAACAAGTGCTTGAACAAAAGGTCAAGTTGGAGTATGTTCCCTCCAAAGAACAGGTTGCTGATATATTCACTAAACCACTGCCTAGAGAGACATTTGAATATCACAGGTAGAAGCTAGGAGTAGTTGCTGAAATCCTATATTTTTTAGAGAAAGGTGGTTATACGTGAGTTTCATGAAGCGTAGTCATGTACATACGCTGGTTTCTATGGGTACAATCGCGTATATATTGGTTTGAGGAGAAGCTGTGGGCCAGACTCAGGAGAAAGGGATCTGATATGGCTTAGAGAATTATCTTCTCTACTTGATGATGATGACATGTGGAAATATGTTGGCTCTAATAAGTTGTTGATACCTTGATGTATATCTGATTGATGATGATGCTTTGATAAACTCTTCTGATATATGAAATGATCAAATCTGACAGTGAACATCTAGCACAGGTTCAGGGGGAGCATATGTTTCTAACAATGCATTGTTGGCATTATCTCAGAAGATCTTGGTACATATTCACATAGTTGTTTTTGATTCAGGTAGAACAGGTTCAGGGGAAGACCATGGCTTCTGGTCTAGATGTTGATTGACAGATGCTGTTGATGATAGTTGCTGATGACTATCATGGTCTTGTTTAAAATATTTGGTCTCTGTTATATATTTCATGTATATCATTTAATGTAAAGATCATGCAAGGACCTAATTTGTAACCCCACTATGCATGGGACGGATGATGTAATGGTTCTTGTATAAACAATTGGTATATCCCCACTTGGTTGGGTGGATGATTCAAGTTTGGTATATCCCCATTTGATTGGGATATGGATCTATGTATGAGTCTTTGGTGATAGGAAGGTCATTCATGATGTATGTATAGAGTCATGTTATCTTTTTGCAGACCTTGCTTATGCTCAGGGGGCGCATGGACTCAATAATGGAAGCTCAATCAGCACACTTCAGCATATCAGAGAATTCAGCATGTACTCAGGGGGAGTATGACCCTTTTCCCTTGATGAAAAAGGGGGAGAGTGACTTGGGTGTTGCCATCAAGTCCAAAGACGGAGATTGTTGGCATTATGACACAGGTGTTGTCCTTGATGGCAATTCACTCAGATGATAGATCACAGTTCAGCTGGTTAACAACACAGAGTTACAGATTAGGCTTCACAGAATGAAGAAAGAGAGGTATACGTAGGTTCAACATTGGCCAAGCTGCGTATACATGTGGGTGCATTGTATACAAGTCACGTATACATACACATGCACTTTCACGAAAGGAAAAGCGCACATACCTTGGAAATCTAAGTTTTTGGTCCATGGTATTTTGATCTATGGTATTGGTCCAAGGTATCAGGTCTGAGGTATTGACCCTAGCTATTTGGTCAAAGGTATTGGTCCTAAGTGGTTTTTGTCCATAGTATTGAGAAAGGCCTACAAAATATAAAAGGAGGAGAAGATCATTAGGCCAAAGCGTGCAAGTATCGAATATCTGATGAAGTGTAAGATCTAGTATGCAGGTTATTGGGTTATGGTGCATAGCTGGATCTGAACCAAGGATGAACCTTATCTAATGATGAGGAATCAGATCTAATGATGAATCGAGATCTTAAGGTGTAAAATGAACTATCTTTTGTGTTGAAGCTCATGTACATCCTAGATCTGAACACTGACGCATATTTTATTCTGTAAATGATATGATTGGGGTATAACAAAAGTCTGGAGTAGCAGCAGAACTTTGAATTTATGTTTGCAGATGTATATGCTGTTTGGCTTTGAGAAAAGCATGTGTACACACCGATTCGACACATGGAAGTAGCGTATACCTTATAAAATATGCTTTAGTTGCTGCTTTTTGTTATTGCAGAGTTCTGGGTTCTAGCTTGGGTTCTGGTTACTGAATTCTGGTGACAATGTTTTGAAAGATCAGATTGATGTGTTGTCAAAGTGACTGATTGATTCGGTTGTTTTTGAAAGGAGATTGGTTGATGCAAATATATTTGATGATTAAATAATGATTTTGATGGATCTAGTCTGAAAATTTATGAAATGTGGTCCCTGGAAGAAAAGAGAAGGTTGTAGCCTTTTGTAGGCTGGCACCTATGTACTAGTAAACATATTAGCTAGTACAAGAGCTAGGGGGTTGTAGCTCCCTTCCAGTAGAAGCTGGAGAATGAGAGAAGGTTGTAGTCTTCTGCAGGTAGAAGCCTGCGTACTGGTATAAGGCTGCACCAATACAAAAATTGTAAACATAATTCTCTTATTATTAAAAGAAGACAGAGACGATTGCAGCAGGTGGTTTTCACCCACATTGGGTTTCCACCTTATATCTTGGTGTTTATGTGTGATGCTTTATTATGCTTTTACTGCACTGTCTAATGAATTCCTGATATATGCATTAAAGTTCACTACATGATGATTTGGGTAAATCAAAAGATCTCTGCATATACGCTGGTTTCATTAAGCATAGTTGCGTATACACGCTAGTTCACTGAGTTGAAGTAGCGTATACAAATCGGTTTTGAAAATTAAATTATTGATTTGATAATACTGATTCACCCCCCCTCTTAGTATTATTTCCAACAGGAAGCAGTCCTCTTTCTAAGGAGGTTTCCCTTCGGTCATCTTTGTATAAATAAACAAGCCTAAGGGCTCACTAAGATTCAAATTTTTGAGGACGGAAGAGCTACTAAGAGCTAAGAGCTTGAGACTATTATTTTCATTTTCCTTTGCATGATGTACTAGAACTTTATTTTATGTCAAAAAAAGTCTATTGTTGTCTCAAACCTGAGTTTGTTTTAGAGGGCTGATACCCCTTGAGTTAGGGCCCAACCCAAAGACACCAATCTCTTTGTGTAAGCATTATTTTTAGTAGCAACATTTCCTTCTTTCTTAGTACAAGTTTACTCGCAGAAATTGTAGTTGCAAGTTTGGTTACCACCTCTTTTGTGGGAAGTGTGGTTAAAGAGTATGCAGTAGAAATCCAAAAATATGTGGTTATTTTCCTTTGCAAATTGCTAGACTTTAGAGCATTGTTCTTTTACATACACTGTTTACACATATCTAGGAGTTAAATTACATTCGTCTTCAAGCTTTTATGTATGTAGGTCAAATGCATGTTGCAAGAAAGATTGAATTTTGTTGAAATAAAATTAAACTCATCCTCTCTTGCTTGGTTTCATAAAATTCAACTCATTCTTTCTTGCTTGGTTTCATAAAATTTAACTCATCCTTTCTTGTCTAGTTCATTTTGCTACAATTTGATAATTAGTTTGGCATTCTTTTCAAGTGCAAAAAGGGATTGTTTTTTGGTCTACAGGTACTACCAATGGATTTTAGGGTTGGCACACTCATCCTGCATCTCTCTTTTCATCATCAACCTCTTCTTTGTCGTCTCACATTGCTCTCAAAACTCTATTACCGAAACCATATTTTTGGGTCATTGAAGGACACTATGTGCATTTAATTTTTTGCAAGATGGGCCTCTGAGAGGTACTAGGCTTGGAAAAATCCTCATACAACCTCATACACCCTTTCACACCTTCAAAACACCATTTCCACCCTCAAGATGCTCACGGATCCAATCCTGTAGGATCCTGTAGCAATGTTGTAGTAGTCTTATAAAATCCTATTGCATTGTCCAAACTTGACCAAATTTGCTCTAAAAGCTTGGTTTTGTCTCTTCGGCTTGAATAATGTCCCCTAGCCTATGAACCCATGATTGAGGAGGACTAAAGATCACTTTAGACCCGCCTTTCCTTCACTACAAGTACAATTATGCAATTTTGGTTAGAGGACAAATTTCCAAATTTGAATAGTAATGATGGTTTTTTTATGAAATGCACACAGATTCTGTCACTAAAGCTAGGTTTCTTTGAAAACAATGATAAACCAAGTGATTCATCATTTCAAAGTAGATTAGTTCTGATTTTTGAATATGCTTTCTTAGGGTTTCAGTTACAAGCGTTGTTCTTTGCACGAGTTAATTTCCTTTTCAAAGCAACTTTTCACGTTTTGTAATTAGACTATTGATTCACATTTTTGCAAGTAGTAAAGGGTTGACATTCTGCAACTAGATTAGCATTTTTCATTTCTACAATTAAGACAATCTTTACATTCTTGCAACTAGAGTTATCCTTTACATTTGGATGAGTAGTATTTTCATTTCTGCAAGTAGAATAATGTTTTCATTCCTGTAGTTAGAATATAACCCTCTCTCTTCATGCAATTTCCTTCCTTGAGCTAGCTGAAAGAGTGGTCTTTGTATGCCTTAATTTGGTTCATTTCTTGAAGGTGGCATGAGTATAACTTGACCTATTATGCGTATAGCACTGTTGCCTCTTAAGTTTGTATGAACCCCGGTTTGATAATTAAAGTTGGTAGCCTTGGGAGTCTCAATATTTTTGTTGTGATACTAAGGCTCATCACTTTTTAGCGTCGTTACCAGGGAAGTGTCCATGTAGATGTTGTTTCTACTTAGAATTTTCCTTTCTTTTTCATCTTTTGTTTTGCATCAACACTCTTTGACTTGAAAAAAGTTCAAAAAAGAGGAAAATCCAAAGAAAAAAAAATCCAAAACTAGTTCTTTCATGCCTTGTAGGAGTAGGGAGACTCAAGGGAAATTTATACCAAAAACCCCTACCCCTTCATGCAGTAAACCATCACTCTTCTTTGGTGACTGTGAACTTCTCTCTCTAACCACAGGGGAATTAGAAAATCCTCTAGGTGAGCAACCTAATTTTTTTGAAGAAACCATATGGGAGGAAGAGCCCATATCACCTATCCAAAACATGGTTGAAAATAGTCATAATGAGTTATTTCCTATTGGAGATACCAATGAAAAGGCCAGGATGAAGAATAACAACCCCACTTCCCTTCCACATTTCCATGGCCTAACTTCTGAGGACCCAAACACATTCATATTTGAGTTTGTTGTAGTTTGTATGACCTATGAATATACCTTTGATGAATAAAAGCTGAAGTTGTTTCCCTCCACCCTCAAAGATACAACATTGTGTTGGTTTATGAGCCTACCTGGAGGTCACATCACTACTTAGGCACAAATGCAAAAAACCTTTAATGAGAAGTACATGGATTACCATAGGTCTAAGGAGACAAAAGAGTAAATCTTTAGGATGACCCTAGGGATAGATGAGTCCTTATAGGACTACGAGGAAAGGTTCCAACTCAACTATAGGAGGGATAGCTATACCATTGACCCTAAATCACTCAAACTTGTACTTCTCTAAGGGATTAGGGAGGATGTGATGGAGACCCCCAATATGTTGTTTCTGACCTATGATGACATCAAGACAATATTCAAGAACCATTCTAGGGATGCCAGGAAAAGAGGAAGGTCCAGTCAAGGCCTTGTCAACTCTTCTCCCTCCACCTCAACCATCAAACAGGAGATACAGAGTATGTTGGAAGACTTCAAGAGTGAAATGTTGCATACTTTTTCCTTGCACATGGACACTATGGAGATTAAAAGGAATAAAAAGGAAGTAGAAAGGGCACTAGCCATCTTTTGCCCTAGATGCACTAAGAGGCATGTAAAAAATGAGTGCTCATTGAACTCCATAGAGGTATTCTTTGTTTGTGAGGAAAACCATGCAACAAACAAATGTCCCTCTCTTCCAGGCCTAAAGGTTGTATACCAAGGAACAAAGAATGGCTTGGAGAAACTCTTCTTCATCAACCAAAGGAGGCCCCAAGGCCCTCAATGATATCAACATGGCATGCAAGGTGCACAATATCCTACTTACATTCCAAATCAGAATGCACCTTTCGAGCATTGGTACCTTTCAACTCATCCATCATGGTCCATGCCCTCTCCTTGGTCTTATACTCCTTAGTACCCTCCTCAACCCACCTTTCCAACCATATCAACCTCAACCTCCTTAATGGTGCAACCCTTCACAATGATGGAGGCCTTAGGAAACCCAACCTCTTGCGTTAATGACTCCTCCTCAACCTCAACCACAACTACCTCACAACAACACTCCCAACCAACCTCAAATGCCTACCTAACCCAATTTGGACCTGGACAATAAGTAGGCACAACAAGTTTACAATGGCGAAACATCTTATCCAGCTTATGTTGTGGAAATCCAAGAGATCAACCTTCGGTCTGGGAAGGTACTTGCGCATGCTCACCCACTTCTCCACCCGAATATCTTGAAGAAGAGATGGAAGATAATACCCCTCAAGCCAATGCACCTCCCTATCTTGAAAGGTTGGTCCAACCTAAACAACACACCCCATAAGAGGCTGAAATTCTGAGAAAATTGGAGAATTTGTGCGTTAGAATACCCCTTCTCCAGGCCATCAAATATGTCCCCATTTACAACAAGCTTATCAGGGAAGAGTGTTTCAAGTGGTCTGGGAGGAGAAAAATAGATGCCCCCACTATCAGTGTTGTGGGGCAATTTTCTGACCTAATGCATGGGAGGGTGATCTCCCTAAAGTATTTGGATCTTGGTAACCTGATAATGGATGTGCACATTAATAACATTGTGGTCCCTAACACCTTGATTGATCTTGGGACTGCAATCAATGTTATGACCAAGGAAACCATGCGAAATCTCAACCTCTAAGGAGCCTTGAGGAAGACCACTACAATGTTGCAGCTTGCAAATAGATACATAGTATCCCCTGAAGGAGTTATTGAGGATATGATAGTATATATCGACTCTTGGGAGTATCCCACATATTTCCTTGTCCTCTATCCCGAAACGAGGTTTAGTAGTTACCCTCTCATCCTAGGAATACCTTGGTTGGCCACTATTGATGCTTACATTAGTTGCAGAGATGGGAACATGGCCATCAAGAATGGGCATCTCTCAAAGAAGCTTGTATTATATCCCCCTGCTCAACCCTCTAATTAGCATGACTTACCCTTGTGGATAAAGGATGAGGAAGAAGAAGAGTAATTATGTACTGCGTTGAAGCATCATCTTGATGCCTTTTCTTGGGATTACAAGGAAATGAAAGGGGTGCATCCCTTAGTTTGTACTCATCATATCTACATCGAGGAGGGATGCAAACCTATGCGTTGACTCTAGAGGAGCATGAATCCCGCCCTTAAGGATATTATAAAGAAGAAATGCAAAAGCTATTAGATGAAAGGTTCATATACTCCATTTCAAATAGTGAGTGGGTGTCCCCTCTTGTCATAGTACCCAAGAAAAATGGGAAGTGGAGGATTTGTGTTGATTATAGAGAACTTAACAAGGCTACAAAGAAGGAAGATTTCCCTCTACCTTTCATTGATCAAGTCTTAGATGGCCTTGCAGGGAAGAAATTATTTTCCTTCCTAGATTGATGGAGTAGGTATAACCAGATTTAGATCAGCCCTGAGGTCCAAGATAAGACAACATTCACATTTCCATGGGGGACCTTTTCCTATAGGTACCTTCCATTCAATTTGTGTAATGCCCCTGCTACTTTTCAGAGGGAAGTTCTGAGTATCTTTGTTGACGTTATGCATGACACTGTTGAGATATACATGGATGATTTCACCCCTTATGGGAGTGATTTTCCGGAAGCTCTTTATAATATATGCAAAGTCTTAAGGAAATGTATTGAGATGAACCTTTCCTCAAGTCCTAAGAAATGTGATTTTTTGTGAATGTAGGGATTGTCCTAGGCCATTTCATATTCAAGGAGGGGTTCTAGGTTCCCAAACAAAATTTCCATCATTAAAAAGGTCCCTACCCCTCGAAAACAAAGGGATATCATAAGATTCATTGGATTGGGTGGATATTACAAAATATTCATCAAGGAATTTAGTAAGTTGGCCTCACCCTTGTTTGGATTGTTGGCTAAAGATACAAACTTTTGTTGGACAAATAGGTGCCAAGTGGCGTTTCAAAAATTGAAAGAAAAGTTAGCCATTGTACCAATCCTTATAGGCCCCGTTTGAGCATTGACTTTCCACATCACACATATGCCTAAGATAAAATTGTAGGAGAAGCCTTAGGACAAGTGGAAGAAAAATTTCCCTATGCTATATAATTTATTAATAATAACTTTTCTAAAGTTGAACTCAACTATACGGTCAGTGAAAAATAACTCCTAGTTGTGGTGCATTATTTGAATAGATTTAGGCATTATATCACTGGATATCAAGTATTCGTTCATATTGATCATGCAACCATCAAATATTTAGTGAGTAAAACCTAATGTTAATGCTAGAACCATTAGATGGTTGTTATTATTGCAACAATTTGATCTACCTATTGTTGACAAGCTAGGGAAGGAGAATGTGGTTGCGATTTTTTTTTCTCAAGACTAACCTTGTTAGATGGAACTAAGGATATGGTATATGATCAACTTCCAGATGAACACCTATTTTCCCTCTCAGTGTTATCTCCTTGGTTTGATGATATAGCAAATTACTTGGTTGCTGGGAGGCTCCCTCCTAATCTATCCTCCAAGGAGAAGAACAAGATTGTTAGGAAGAGTGCCCCTTTCACCTGGATTGGGGAAAATATCTTCAAGTTGGGGCCATATCATATTTTGAGAAGATGTTTAGGAGAGGAGGAAGTCTTTGAAATCCTCTCACCATGCCATGATGGACCCTGTGGGGGCCATTTTGCTACTAATAGGACAACCTTCAAAGTTGTACAAGATGGACACTAGTAGCCCACTCTACATAAAGATGCAAAGAGGTACACTGCTATATGTGATGAGTGCTAAAGGATGTGCAAGCCTACACCCAAGGATGAGATTCCCCTGCAACCTCAAGTGACTCTGGAGCCATTTGAGAAGCGGGGCATGGATTTCATTGGGCACATTGATCCCCCATGTGGGAAAAAGAGGTATATCATTGTGTGCATCGATTACTTGAGCAAGTGGGATGAAGGAAATGAATTAAAGGAAAAAATTGAGAAGAAAGTGGTTGCTTTTCTAAGGGAGAGCATCTTCTAGAAGTTTGGTTTTACGAGGGATTTGGTCACCGATCAAGGGGCACAATTCACCTCAATTTTGATTGATGACATCATGAAGCAGCACCACATCAAACAAAGGAAATCCATTGCCTGTCACCTTGATGAAAATGGTTAAGTGGAGGTCAAAAATAGAGCCTCAAAGAACATTTTGATGAAGGTTGTTAGCAACAACAAAAGGGATTGGGTAGACCGACTTGTAAAGGCCACTTGGGCCTACAATACCACATGCAAGACCACCACTAGATTCACCCCCTTTGAGCTGGTTTATGGAAAGAAATCCTTATTTTCCATTGAGTTTGAATACAGTACCTTGAGGATGGAAGCGCAATTGGATTTGGACCTCACTACAACACAACAAGAAAGGTTTCTCTAGCTCAATGGTTTGGATGAGTTCAAATTGTAGGCTCTCATGCACAATAAGGTAGTCCAACTGCAGAAGAATATTTGGAATGATAAACACATTAGGGAGAGAGCCTTCCAAGAGGGTGATTGGGCCCTTCTGCATGATTCAAGGTTCAAGAATTTCAAAGGGAAATTGATAACAAGGTGGTTGGGCCCCTATTTAGTGGAAAATGTTATGAGAATGGATTTGTCCAGTTAAGAACAATTGATGAGGAAGACATTCCATTGTTGGTTAATGGTTACCAATTAAAGCTATACAAGAAGCCTTTGTCAAAAGAGGAGTTTACTAGTTCAATAAGTAAGGAGTTGAATGTAATTGGGGGCCTCACAACCCTCAGTTCTTCCAACCTCTGATCAGAAAAAGAAGGAAAATAAAAAATAAAAAATAAAAGGCCTCGGTCAAAACCTTCATGAGGCACCTAAGGCCAACACTAGGGTTAAAAACCTCCATGAGGCAACCTAAGAGAAAAAAAGAGAAAAATAAATGAAAAGATCCCCATATGAAAAACTCCTCTGAGGCACCTAGGGCTGGCCTACAGATTGAAAACCTCTTTAGAGGAAACCTATAGGCCTTAGAAAAAAATGAAAAAAAAAAATGAAAAAAATGAAAGAAGAGAAGGAGAAAGCAACACAGAGGTAAAGAAGCCCTTGCACTAGTTCTGCTAATAAGTTTTTTTGCAGGGTTATAGTCACGGTCAAAGAACAATAGTAAAAGGAAGTGGGGGTTCAAATCCCACTTTTCCACCTCCCAAGCTAGTCTCTTGCATATTCTTCATCACTCCACCCATCTCCCTACATTCCTCTATCATCAGGAAACCCATCTCACTTAATTTTGCCTCAATCCTGCAGTGCTACATGATTGTCCTGAATGGCTATAAGATTGACCAGAATTGCTACAGGATTGAGATCAACACAGGGAAAGGGGTCAGATCTTATATTTTCCTTGGGGAGATGAAAGGATCAGTCCACTACACCTCCATCATTGTTTATCCACATCATTTAGCTAGTTTTCCATCTAAAACTTCACCTTTGTTCACGAAAAAACTCCATTTCCTCCCCTTCTTCACAAGTTTTCATCACCATTAGAGTTTCTAGTCCCTTTCAATGGGCTCACCATGAATTATCCAAGATTCTGAATGCATTTCATGAAGGAGATTGTGATTTGGAAGGGTCTGCGTGATTACTACAAGAAAGGATCCAATCCTATAGTAGTTTGCACAAACCCTACATAAGCACAGTCGAAGACACTTGACAACTTTAGAATGAAAACATAGCCATCCTGAAGCATCGAGAGACTATCCTTGAGATCTTAGGAAGCCACACCACTATTGAGGAGCAGTCACAGGGTCACTGATAACCTCCAACAAAAACAAATCAACCAATCACTTGAAGAACCTACATCAGAAGACTTCACTTAGTTAGGCACCTATTAGAGAATATTTATACAAATATTTTATTCAAAAAAGGACTAGTGAATGAAAAAATTAGCATGAAATATAGCACCTCTAGAGCCCAACAGATCGATCACTGTCGAGAAGAAGCATGTATGCATCAACAATAACTCAACATCACCAGGTAGGCTCAAGTATGACAGTCCTTGCCTCTTCCTTTAAGCGCATAATGGTTCAAAAGTGTTTTTAATGGATGAGGAATGAGTTTTATAGGCTGGAGGTGGTAAGTAAACATGGGAACTCTTGAATAGTTCAAGTGTAGTTCACTCACCTTCCATGCAACATGGAAAATTCAAAACAAGGGGGGTGATAATTACGAGGAGTGGGGCCAACGGTCCAAAAATGGAAAATGCGTGTATGGGAGGTAGGGGCTAGCTCACAAAGTGCACTGAACCCACTACCACAAGAGGAAATAAAAAGGACATGCCTGATTTAATTTGTATTGAGAAGCTCATTCCCAAAATGGTTAGAGAGGCCCATTAGGACATCAAGCGTTGAGATAGATACGATCAGGGCTCCTCGAGTGTGCTACAAAGAAGCTATAAGGTCGGCTAGCAGGTGCTACAAGATCAAAGGTAGTTGTTATGGGATCACATAAATTGCTACAAGATTGCATAACAATGCTACAGGATCAGGCCGAGAAGTGAAAGAGGGTCTCAATTGGAAAGGATTTTCCTCCAAACCCCCACAATCATGAAGAAAACATCCAAGGAAGGGTAAGTAGAGTTTTTCTGCTCACCTTCCATGGTCTAAGAAATGAAATAATTTGGTTGAAATTATGTAGGTACAAACATCTTGTAGAAAACCCTTGCAGAATTGAAATTTATTTATTTATTTTTATTTTTAATGGAGGCAAGGTGGAAACAAAGGTAGTTCACTTGAAGTTTGGCATATGATTCTCCTCCCTCTGACCAAAAGAAAAGTACCAATCCTCTCACCCCTATCTTGAAACCCTAAGCTGCTCAAAACACCACCCTTCACAAAAAATTCTTTGAGGAAACTTGAGGAAGCAACTATAGGAACCATGGGAGGCGATTTCAATAAAAGGGATCCCACAGACACTAACAAAATCCATCAATATCCTCCTATCAAATATATCTTCCTAGGCCACCAATGAATGTGGTTATCTGAAAAATTAAAGGAGTATGATGATGAGATAACCCATGAATTTTCCATGGCCCTTCACTCTCAAGGGGAAGACAATGCCACCATTGTTATAAGGGGACTTGCCATCCATTTGAATGTGGAGCTCATTTGTAGGGTGACCAACATACCTTTAGGAGTTACATGGGGTAAGGAAGACAAGACGAAATCCATCACAACCAAGAAAAGTTTCTTCCTCCCTGAAGAGAAGCCAGTTGAAGACATGAATGGAGTTAGAAGGGAGAGCCTTCCTTACCCTTGGGATGAAGTGGGCTATAACATCCTAAAGTACATATCTTGTGAAGGTAGTCTGAGTGTTGCGTATTCCTACCAATTTAGACTAATCTATGAGTTGAGGTTCTAAATAGAGTTTCCCATCCCAAGCAAGCTCAGTATTATACATTTTCTCCTACACTCTATGATTGAAATGAGCCAGAGGGTGAGAGAAGGGAAACACCAATACATTGCCTATCATGGCCTCATAAGGCTCATTGTTATGAATTCCTTAAGTCACCTCAGGAGACCCGTGTTATGGAATGATTTTGTGGACATGGATAGGGAGGCCTTCATCAAGACACAAACCCAAACTCTGACACAACATGAAGAAGCCACCAAATATGGTGCTGCCAATGAAGAAGGTGAACAAGAGGAGGAAGAACATGGTGAAGAACAAGAAGAAGAATCTGAAGAGAAGGAAGAGGAAATTGAGGAGAAACTAAAGAGAAGGAAGAAAAAATTGACGGAGAAGTTGGAGAAGAGAGGAAGGAAGAGGAAGTGAAACAAAAGGTAGCAAAAGAGACCCTTCGAGGGCTCTCTATACCTCAAAAGAAGAGAAAACAAAAGCAATAGATAAGCTTCTCAGAAGGGAATGCAAAATAAGAGGTGGCTGCTACCCTAACATCCCTTAGCACACCTGTCAAACCCAAGAGGGGGCATCCCAAGTAAGGCCCCTTATACTTTAAAAGAAGGAAGAACACTAAAATCAAACAATGGAAGCCTCAACCTCCTTCAATAGTCCCAATCATAATTGAGGAATCTGTCAACCACCGAGAAGGATAATTGGGATGAGGAAAAGGGAAAATTGAGGAATTTTCCTCCCTCAAATCCAAGAGAAAGCAACCTCTGACACACATGAGAAGGCCAATCACTAGCGTAGTCACAACCAAGCAACTCCAAGCATAAATTTTCCTGCTACATGAAAGAACATAACTGCTACAAGAAAGAACATAATCGCTACAGGATAAGGATAAACTTCTACAGGAAGGGACAGTGACACCTCAAGAGGAGGGACAAGATACATAAGGACTCCAAGAGCCTAATCAACAACTTGATCTTGGATCCTATTATAATTTTGTTGAAGCAAGAAGAATTATACCTGAAAAGTTTGCAATTCCCCTCCTATTTGAGCTAGAAAAGGAGAGAAGTTGAACTCACCTGTGGATGCAGATTTCCAAACCGAAGAAAGTGGAGGATGTATGCTTCATGGAGGAAAAGATGTAGCAAATGGGTAAGGAAATGGATGACTTAAAGCTAAAAGGATCAATCTGAGAACTATAGTTAGAAATTCAGATATTAAGAGAGCAGTTATAGGAAAGGAAGGCACAACTTGCCACCATGGAAAGCTTGTCCGTGGAAGCCATCTAGTGCAGGAAACCATACAAATCATATACCGTCTTCCTCAAAGAACAATGGCTACAATTTCAAATCAAGATGTTGGCACAATATGGCTTTCTCCTATTTCAGGATGATATGAAGTTCATTTACTTCTGCCAACATGTAAGCATTGAAGATAGGGCCAAACTGGCTGAATTTTATATGCACAACATAATCCTCACAAACATGAACCTTTGGGACCCCAATTTAAGGTTGGGAGATACACAATTGATGGCCCTGGCCTCTTGGATTTTCCATGAAGAAACAAGACCTAAGGAAGTAAAGAAGGTTATGGCCAAAGAAGTAAGTGAGCCCCAATACATCAAAGAAGAGTTAATAAGTCCCAAGGTTGTCATAAGCAACCATAACCTTATATTTGCAGATCCCAAATTGGCCCTTCGTTACCTAGAAAAATAAGAACAAGCCATCCTCCATTTCAAAAATACCTTTAGGCTATTGGGGAATGATAGTCTGCAGGCTTGGCAAAGGAGATGGCATGCTCTGCCCCACAATCTACAAATCAGGGAAAATCACTCCTCTGAAAGGTTAAGGAATACCCTAGAGAGAACCCCATTCTATAAAATAATTGTTCAAAGGTTGAAGATCATTTGGATAGGGATAAATTTTAGTCCTCCCTTGCTATTGGGCCTATCCTGTCTTTGACGAATGTACTGCCTCTTTTTCCTTTTAATTAGGGCTTTGTATTT
>APFE030403663.1:82801-155580 GCA_000404065.3 Pinus taeda
GGAGGATCATAAGGAGAGGGCCAAAATCCAGCTTTTACTCAATTTCCAACCATCATCTCTATTGAGATTTCTAGCATCCCTCTTAATCTCAATAGCCTCCCTGAGCTTCCTATGGTGGAAATGATCAATCCTAGCAAGGACTCTGGATTTCTCAATACAAACATGGTGCTTGGATTTCTCCACATGCTCAACAAGAGCTGATGGGCGAGAACGATTGTGCCTTATGTCTATAACGTGCTCAGGGCTTTAAGGCCTTTCAAAGAGCCTGTAAAGGATCAAGAGTTAAAACTGCCCGTGTTGATCCTATCTCCAAGGTTCATCTCTCGTTTATTCAAGGGACCACAGATAGGATTGCCCATATCCTTAGAAGGAGTAATGTCTCCTCTTTGTTCAAACCTCTAAGGACCATTAGAAATTCTCTTGGTTCAGTTAAAGACCCTATCGACCCTAAGGACATGAAAGGGGTTTACATGGTTCCATGTTCTTGTGGTATTCCATATATTGGAGAAACAGGCCGACCCATTAACCAAAGGATCCAGGAGCACATTGCAGACATAAGGCACAATTGTTCCCGCTCATTAGCTCTTGCTGAGCATGCGGAGAACACCATGTCTGTATTGAGGAATCCATAGTCCTTTCTAAGATTGATCATTTCCACCATAGGAAGCTTAGGGAGACTATTGAGGTTGAGAGGAATGCTAGAAATCTCAACAGAGATGATGGTTGAAAATTGAGTAAGAGCTGGATTCCGACCCTCTCCTTATGATCCTCCTGTCCCTCCCCCCTAATTTTGCCTCCTCCCCTTTTGCTTTATAAATTTATCTCATATTATTTATTGAACATAATTAAAAATAAAAATAAAAATTTCAAGCTCCTTAAGTGCTTGATATTATAGTAGAATTCCCTCCTCACATTTTTTTTTTAAACTTATATTATCACTTTATCCTTTTTTTTTTAATTCACTTTTTGACCCTATTTTTTCTTAATAAATTAATGAACTCCTAATTACTTCATTAGTATAAATTCTCAACATCTCTTTACCTTATTCTTTATAATAATTTGGTATTAAACCTGATTATTATTTAAATATAAACTATTTCTAACTTAGTCTTAACCCCTTATTATTTTTTAAGGTATTCTTAACGATACATTACTATTATTCGTACTCCTATCTGCTAGTTTATAACTAAATTTATAATATTAAATAATTCCCTTTCCCCCCTTTTTATCCTTCTCTTAACCTTTTACGTTATAAAATGAACCTAATTATTATTTAATATTATAACAACTATTTTTATTCATATTTATAACCCCCTTATAATTTATTATTATTTAATATTATATATAATATCATAATAATTAATTTTATTAATACTTTTAATTATTCTTAACATCCTAACAACTAATTTATAACTAAATTCAAAATATTAATAATTTATAACTAATGTTAAAATATTAAATAGTTTAGAACTAAATTTAGAATATTAAATAATTCCTATCTACCTTTTAAAGATTTTTTAGAATTTTTAAGAATTTTTTACACGTTTAACTAATCTCCAATGGCTAACCTTGGACAATGATGCATCCCTGCTATTTATTCACGAAGATTGTATGATTTTCTCTCACCTGTCCTGAGGATGAACCACATTAGTCGGTTCTAAACGTCGACCAAATCCTAATGATGTGATTAATCTAAAAGACGTTTATCTACCTTTCTAGTGGTTAACACAATGATCTTACAGCTGTCAAAGCTACAGTCTCTACTGCATTGGAGGCATTAGGTGGTTGGAGCACAGGGAGAGGTATCGTTAATCAAGCCTTTGTTTGCTTCCTATTGGCTTCCATCCCAGAACCTACTCTAAAGACTGGTTCCAAAATAGTTAAGAGGAAGGTCTTACTTAGAATAGGCATATAACTAAAAGTAACCAAGATTCTTGCATCACAACTAGATATTAGGATTTACATAGCATATAGGTGAGTGAATCATCCAAGCAGTGATTTTCCATCCAGTTACTTGGTCTCTAATTGATAATAAGCGAGAAGTTGACTCCATAAGGCACTGGGCTCATATTTGAATTTAATCCTTAAATATTGCTTAAATTAACCAAGTAGCTAGGCCACTCAATCGTGTCTCCTAGATTCATTGTTTGCCAACTTGTCCTCCATCTTCACATTTCCATAGGGACTAACCCCCCATAGTCTGCTGCTAGGAGACAACTAGAACGAAGAGGTCGGGGATCAAAGTGACAAGCCTCGACATGAGTCGTTGTTGGAGTGCTTGTACAATCTAAGCAATAATAGGCCCCATCAATAGGTATGTTATAAGGCCCATTTTGTTATCCTCTAGCCTATAGTTTCTTCTTTTCTCACATTAATTAACATCTTTTTGGCTATAATGTGCTTAATAGGAAGACTAAAGGATGTTTGTCATACTTAGTGGCCTAATGTGGTTAATGTGCAGGGAAAAGAGCATTTTTGAGTGCAGAGGCACATTGGAGGCATCTAGAGGAGATGTAGGAGGATTTCCCCCTGCATTTACTCTCCATCAACTCGACTTGATCCCTAAAATCACTCATCAATGACTCAAGGTCTACTAGTAGCCAATGAACTCAAGTAATTGCGAGGAGCTAAGGGAGATAGATCCACTTTTTTTCGAGATTTTGGAGGGAAGAAATCCTCTTTCCAAGGAGGCTACCCCTCAGTCATATTTGTATAAATAAATAAGCCTAAGGGCTCACTACGATTCAAATTTTTGAGCATGGGAAGAGCCACTAAGAGCTAAGATCTTGAGATTATAATTTTCATTTTTTTTGAATGACGTAATTGAACTTTATTTTATGTCAATGAAAATTTTATTGTTGTCTCACATCTAATTTTCTTTTAGAGGGCTGAGTCTCCTTGGGTTAGAGGCCAACCTAGAGATTCCAATCTCTCTTTGTGTATTTTATCTATGCACTATTTTTAGTAGCGACATTTCCTTCTTTATTAATAGAATTTTAATCATTAAAATTGTTGTTGCAAGTCTGGTTACCACCTCTCTTGTGGGAAGTGTGGTTAAAGAGTCTATAGTAGCAAGCCAAAAATATCATGCATGCATCAAAAATTGATCCTATGTTTGGATTGCACAGTTTTGGAAGCATGAATTCCCTTTAAATACGAGCTATTCATTCTAGGAATTATGCAAGAGATTAGGAGCTTGGAGGGCTGAAGAATTGGCTAAGTGTTGGCCAAGAGCTAGCTTGTGAGCTGAGAGAGTTGAGCATACTTGTGCGAAATTGTTCTAGTGAGAACAAGCTTTGTATCTTCACTCATATTTCTGATATATGCAATAAAGATAGCGGGGTTATGAGCAGTGGCTTTCCCCAAATACATATTGTGTTATGTTCCATTGGTTTATCTTCTTCTTGTTCATATTTTTTTCATCGATCTATTGGCTTCTGCTAGTTGAAAGTAGAAGTAGATTCTTGTCTTTTGCTTTAGTACATTGCATGAACTTGTGAATCTACAGGATTTTCTACATTTAGATCATTGCTCTTTTACATACATTGTTTTTGCATATCTAGGAGTTAAATCACATTCTTCTTCAAGATTTCATGTATGTAGGTCAGATGCATTCTGCAAGATAGATTGACTTTTGATGAAATAAAATTCAACTCATCCTTTCTTGCATGGTTTCATAAAATTCAATTCATCCTTTCTTGTCTAGTTCATTTTGCTTGTAACAACCTTGGTTAAAAATCCATGTAACAAAGATAGGACCATGGTCATGGGACATGTATTCCAAGCTGAATGGTGGGAAAAGAATCCTAGCGGGTGTTCATTTGGTTTGTTATGGCTAAGGAAAATGGAAAAGGAAAAGGCTAAAGCTTTGGAAAGGCAAAGAGGCATTATTTAACATTTATTTATGAAAATAAAGGAAATTAGGAGAGAAGGAAGGTGAAAGCTCACCGGTTGCATGTAAGGAGGAAAATGAAGGAAAATAATGGAAAATTGAAGAAAATAGAGGCCTCATTTATAAAAAGGCTTTTGAAGATCAGTTGGCAAGATATTTTGCTCAAGATTTTGATTAGTTCAGTTTTGGAGCTCTCGTTTTCTCTCTCTCTCTCTCTCTCTCTCTCTCTCTCTTTATCTCATACTCTTGGACACTTAGAGTTTTTTTGGAGCACTATTGGAGGAGTATGGCATACTTGGGATTTGGAGCAAGAAGGTAAAGGAAAAGCAAGAAAGTGCAAGAGGACATCAGGATCAACAACTACAACATATTTTTCTCGCAGGTACCGAGTTTCATGTATGATTTCCTTGCTAGTTTTGGCATGCATGGCACATGCATGTGGTTGGTTATTTGGTAATGATATGTCATTAGCATGGAGGATTACCTGGATTGACAATGGTTTTGACTAGCCTTTCCATTTCCTAGATAGCCATGGTGTTGTGGGTTTTACTTTTGTTTTCTGGTTGGTTTTCTTGTGCCTTTGGATGTGGGTTGAGTTATTAGTTCCTGGAAGCCTTGGTTGGATAAATGCTCTGAAGCCTTGTAACAACTTGGGTTGAGTTACTAGTCCTGGAAGCCTTGGTTTGAAAAACGCATTGGAAGCCCATGGTAAGCTTAAGATCCCTAAGCTCAAGTCTATTGTTAAACATGTAGGATGCATATTTGTGACATGTTTGACGAAATGTCTATCATGGCTAGTAGGGGTTCAATTAAGTCATTGTTCAAGTATTTGCATATGTATCATTGTTTCAATTCTATTTTTCATTTTTGGAAGTTTCATGGAGTTCTGGGTAGTGGTCTGAGTCCTGTCCCTAAAAAAGTGGCACAGAATCCAGAGTCGTTGGCACAAAACTACCTGGAAAAGTCCCTAGTCGCACACATGCCTTGCTGTGGGAGCGACTAGAGGGTCCCAGTCAAATGCATGCCCATGTCAAGGGAGCGACTGAGGCTTTAATGCAACAACAAGTCAGTTTGTCTCAGGGGCTGGTCATTTGAATGGGTTGGATGGCTCCTTGGGGTTCTGTTGCATGTGTAGAAGGTTAGGTTGTCTGTGTTCCATCAGTTTCACTTCCTTAACTACTACGTAGGGAGTTGAATAATATCATAGTAACTCTTCGTCACATGTTTACCTCTGTTGGCCAGTTACTTGGGTAGATGTGGGAGGAGGGTGTTACATAATGGTACCAGAGCGAGTCTCGTTCTCTTTAGGTTATATTTGATACCACATAGTGGTATCAAAGCATGGTTCAACACTTGGAATGGATGGGTGGAATGTGTTTGTGATGCATGCATGGGGGTTATATATGTGCTTATTATGTATGCATGGTAGTGGTCATTGTCACAGTTGTGTTGCCATGAAGGATTTGATGATGTTGTTGTCGGTATGTGTTTGTCATGAATGCATGTCGGTTGTATATGCATTTGTTATGCATGTCAATGTCTATATGTTGTTATGTGTGAATTGTCATGGTTATGGTTATGCATGTATAGTAGGTCAAACATGCATTGTGTCATCATGATGTTGTTGATTGTTATGATGCTAATGTGTTGGATGAGATAGAGCAGGAGATGCAAACTATTAGAGCGAGGTCGCAACACTAGACTTTGGGGGTAAGAGTACATCGTCATATAGATTTGTATGATAGGTATGCATGTATGCTAGTTAATGGATTGTTATATGCATTAGGGTTATATACATGTTTGTCATTTTATTGTTGTTGAGTTACATGCATGGTAGATGCTAATGAATAAATGTGGTCATATGCACATGTGTCAAATAGTCATAAATGATAGTAGCTTGTTGTTATATGCATTGTTGTTGTTATTTTATGTTAGTTAACTTGATGATTATGTCATATGTTGTTGATGAGTATGTTATATGTTAGTTAAATTGATGATTAGGGTTATTTCATTAAGATCTTGATGTTGTCTATATCATGTTGACTTGGATTGTTCTGTGTAGATGGTTATGTTTATGACATTCATATATGAGATGATATATTTGTGATATTGTGTTGTACTAATCTAGACTCACTATACATATATGATTGTTATGCATGAATGACAATTGTTTATGAGTTTATGATGTGAGCATGTTAGCTAGTTACTGTTATGGATATCATGACCTTATTTATGTTTGAGTTGATGTGTTGTGAAGTTATATTGTGCTAATCTAGATTGATTGTGCAGACAAGATATCCTCCCCTAAGATACATTAATTGTATGAGTTTGCTTATGTCATCTACATGGTGCTTGAATGTTTGATTATGTCGTCTATTGGTGTTTGAGTGTTTGGTGTCTATTATGTCATCTATTTGTTGTTTGAATGTTCGATTACTTGCATAATATGAGTATGTGTCTGTAAGATTGCATGAATGAATGGTCTTGTTTCAAGATGGTTGTACTAACACATTATGTGTTGAGACAACTGATATGTACTTGAGTGTAAGCAGGTGATAGATGTAGCATTATGTCTTATGACTGTTAGTTGATTATGACCTGGTTGTTACACTTGGTAAAGGTTGATTTCAAATTAATATACATCATGTCTTGATCTTTGGAATGTGAGACTGACATGTGTGAGCAGTTGCAGGGAAACATGTTTGGTATTAACTTGACAAGGTAATAGTAGACGTGTTTATATAACTAGCAGTTGGGTGATGTGACAATGCATAGTAAGACTCAATTAAAGCAATGAAAATGTAAAAGAAAGGAATTGTGTGAAAATTCCTTTGACTATGTTTGGAAACCGCAATTCCAAATGAAAGAGTGCTTTGCATATAAGAAGTATTCTTAACCCTAATATTGTCTAACATTATGTGGATATGTGCTAGATTAATGAACATGTATTTCATAGGTATATTAGCTAGTTTCTAGTTATAGCTAGATCCATCAAGGGAATCAGAGTCCCTTAAAAGATGGCATGTATGTGTCCAATTACAAGGCAATGTGCTTGGCTCAACAAGGTAAGATAATTGGTATACTGTTATATTTATTTATGCACTCAAAATTATGTGTTTAAGGTAGTACGATGTAGGGGATTTCATGGCAAGAGTATGTCATGAAATTCTGAAGAAGGTTCAGGTTGAGCTTTCTTTTGGAAGAATTGGGAATCATGGGGATTAAGTCATGGTGTTTGTTGCAAGTTTTGTGATTTTAGTCTTTTGTGATTTTTGGCGTTTGATTTGTGGCTTTGTTTATGTCTAGTGTATGGCCATAACACTTTGTTTGCGGTGTTGTATTGTTATTGGTTTTCATGGTTTTCTTCTTGTTTGCGTTTGTTCTTTCCTTTTATGTTTTGAGGGCCTTGGGAATTAGTTGGCAAAGAGGAAAGTTAATGGAGCTCAGAGAGAGATGAATGAAACCTAGCAAGTAATGTAAGACCCGAATGAAGCTCAGTGCATGAGTAAGGGCAGTTGAAGGTAAGAATATGACAATCGATTGGATTGGTTCGGTCCATTGGTGTAAATGGACAGTGGTAGTATAGTCATGAGAAAGGTAATCATGAAAGGTAAGGTAAATAGATTTTAGTTGTTAGATGCCTTGTTTATGTTGGGAACTGTTGTTCTCGATGCTGTGCATGTTGTACATGGATAAAGGGTGTTCTCTTAACCTTGACCTTATGCTATTTGGTAATTATGTTGCGATCCTGATTATGTTGATGTTTATATATGTATAGATGTATGTATGTATGTATGTCGTGTCTGATAGGGTCATCAATGTAACACCCTCCTCCCACATCTACCCAAGTAACCAACCAACTGGGGTAAACATGCGACGAGAGGCTACTATGATTGGATCTGACATCCTATGTGACCTTAAGGAAGTGGAATTGACAAAACAAGACCTTACAAACTTCCCTAAGGGGCTTTAGGACCCCCAGGAGCTAATCCACCACTCTAGGTGCCCACCCCCTGAGTTAACCTAGCATTTCAATGAATTAAACCCAGAGTCACTCCATGAGAAGGCATGTATGCATCTGTAAACCTATAGTTGCTCCCACAGTGCCTGTAAGGGAGAGACTGGAGTCCCTCTTAGCTAGTTCTATGCTAGAGACTGCGAGATTTAAGCCACTTTTTTAGGGCTAGTCTCCAAACCAATGCCTAGAACTTAATGAGACTTCCCAAGATGATAAATGACACCAAGGAAAATCCTCTAACACAAAACTTGATCAAAGGCTTGACCTAACCATGACAAAAATTTTGTCAAACACTTAGTAAATATGCAACCTACAGGTGTAAATAACAGATCTGAGCATAGGGGTCTCATACTTATCTGAGATTCACCATGAAGCATTGTTTCCTTATCACTTTAAATGCAGTTTCATACATTAGACCATAGATACATTGTTCATTCATATACAAGTAAAAACATGTTGAGATCCATACATAATTGTTGTAATAAAACATACATATAACCATCATAATAACAACATAAATACTCATGAAAGTACAACCATATAGACCACATATAATCCATCAAAATTTTCGTAGAAAGACAAGGAGAAATAACCTTTAATTAATGATGCAATAGACCAACTGGAGATGGGACTACCACGTTCCACCCGACCATAGATTGGTTGATCCAAGTCTCTCTTTAGCCAATCGCCCTTGTGCCATATTCCAAGCATGAATGTGGGACTCATAGAACGCATCAAAAACACCAATAAATATGGATTCCACAGAAGTTCTCTGCCTCCACCATGAGGAATTTGTGTTCCTCCTAGTCTCTCAGGATTTACCGTGCATCCACATTCCATTCCAGGGGTCACTAGGCCCTACACCAAGACATACCCTCCAGGCTTTACTGTGCATTCCATCCCGAAACTACTAGGCCCAATAGAGAGAAAATCCACCTCTTGGCTTTACCATATATCATGCCATTCACTGGCAAGGATTCCTAGTCCCACCAAGGTACACAATCTGGATTTACTACAACCCACAATCCAGTTCAGGGGTTATTAGGCTAGTGGCTTCATGATCCTTAGTCTGGTTCAGGAACCACTACACCATGTGTTTGTCACTTCGGAGATCCACCCCACTCAACTTCGAATCCAATCTGGCCATCCCACATAAACCAAATGAGAGAACCGATCTCATCAAGGCTATCAGGAAATTGCAAGGCTAGGATGAAAATATTGTCACACCTGGAAAAAGCCATGCCATGGTAGAAAAGAAACACATGAAATCCCGTGCATGCCAAATCTAGCAAGGAAAATACACATGCAAGTTAATACCTACAATGAAGCCTGTTGTAGCTGCTTAATCCTGCCATTCCTTGCTTGATATTTGCTTCCTCTTGCCTTCTTTGCCTTTCCTGCTCCAATGCCAAAGTGCTCCAAGAAAAAGTGTCCAAGAGTATGAGAGAGAGAGAACAATGAGACAGTTCCAAAGATAAACTAATCAAACTTGCCAACTGATCCTCATAATATTTTTTTATGAATGAGGCCTCTACTTTCTTCATTTTCCATTCTTTTCCTTCAATTTCCTCCTCACATGCAACCTGTGACCTTTCACCTTCCTTTTCTCCTATTTTCCATTATTTTCATAAATAAATGTGCCAAAAATGCCATTTTTCCTTTCCAAAGCCTTAGCCACTACCTTTGCCAATTTCCTTAGCCATAAACAACCAAATGAACACCTGATAGGATGTCTTACCCAACATTTAGCATGGAATACATGTCCCATCATCTGTGGTATTTATATATTTTTACATGTAATTTTCACCAGGGTTGTTACAGTCAGGATCATGATTGTTTTATGCTAATGTTTATGTATATGTATGTATGTATCTATGTCACTGTTTGACAGGGTTGTCAGGGATCAGTCTTGTGGAGGAATGGTTGTTTATGCATATGAATGACATGAAGAGGTTACTGGTCTTATGAGGAATCAAGTGGGAAGAGTAGTGCTAAAAAATTTATGAGGTCAATATCATGTGGATATGAGTTTATATTAAATGTTTATACTATATCTATGTTTATGTTATGGACAGGCTATGTTGAGGGATACATCAACATAATGAAGGCAGTGTTCCTTGCGGCATGCTGGGACAAGCATGGATAAGACCCTAGAGACAATTTGGTTTTAGATGTGCAGTGCTACTATTGTGTATATGTTGTGCATATTGTATATTCAGTAATTGTACAAGTGATGGTGCGTGCCTATTGTATATATGGTGTTGTGTGTATATTCCATATGCGATGCTTGGTATAGATGGTGCTATGTACAAGTTGGATATGTGGTGCTGTGTACATATTGTATCGTTGCATGATGGATATGCAGTGTTGTGTGCATATGGTGTTGTGCACATGTTGGATATGTGGCGTTGTGTACATATGGTGCTATGTACATATGGTGTTGTGTGCATGTTGTACATGTGGTGCTATGTACATATGGTGTTGTGTGCATGATTGTACATGTGATGTTGTGTGCATGTGGTGTCATGTATATGTTGCACATGTGGTGTTATGTGCAGGTGGTTCTGTGTACATGTTGTGCATGTGGCTCTGTGTACATGTGGTGTTGTGTACATGTCGTGCATGTGGTGTTGTGTACATGTTGTACAAGGGGTGCGATGTACACATTTTGTAGAGGGTGCTATGTACATGTGGTGCTATGTACACGTTGTGCAGGTGGTGCTGTGTACAAGTGGTACTATGTACATGTTGTACATATGGTATTATGTGCATGTCGTACATGTTGTGTTGCGAGCAAGCGGTACTATGTAAGTGCATTGCGTAGTCGTTGTGTCGTGACATGTGTATTCGTTGTGTTGTACTTTGTGTATGTATACTTGTTAGGTTGTGTTGTAAACTGGGTGTAAGTGTACACATATGTCTTGTGTTGTACACCAGGTGTAGGTGTAGGTGTATGAGTTGTATGTTAGGTGTAGGTGCATATATTGTATGGTGTTGTATGTCGTGTGTGGCAACCGATCCAGTGTGCATACAGAATAAGGACAAAGGTAGCAGCTAAGGATTGAGTAAAGGGTAAGTATCAATATTTTATTTCAATTTTAATTATGCATGTGATCTATGATTCTGGTTTACGACGTTTACATGTGGTTCATGATCTTGATCTATGATGGTTGTGTTTTGAGCTAACCATATGTGATATGTTTATACATAATGATTTGATCAAAGATGCTAGTTTGACTTGTTGTGATAGGAAGTAAACAAGATTGCAAGTGTACCTTATTGACGAGCTACCAATGAGGTATGGTTTGAGTTTATTTCAATTTATTTTGAATCTAATGGAAATTATGTGCTTGGTATAGGAAAGCATGTAATGCCCAGTTTTCGTGGTTGAAATTGATTGCAAGCATTAGTAGAAACAACAAAAGGAATTGGAACAGGAAACAGTATGTTGGTAAAGCACTTCAGGAGCAGGGCCATTTTGGAACACTGGTACCCAATAGTGTCCATTAATTTCCATGAGCATGCTATGACTAGTATGAGGGTTTGAGGCAGATATATGCCTTGGTTTTTGTATCTTTTGATGCGAGGAAGCCTTACCAAGGGATGGACTTTCCGGGATGGGGGTGCCAAGGGAACTTGGAAGGTGTGTGACTGCATGGAAGGGGGTGACTGGATTACCTGAGGGACTGTATAGCAGAGAAGGGAAGTTCGGAGATGGATTTATTTTGGTCATTAGCATTTCCAGATGGAATAAGATGCACATTGGGAGTATGCCCTAGAACAATGAGCCGATAACTATTAAATGAGGGTACGGTAGCGCATGATTGTAGCGTTGGACATTGGATGCAGATTTGACTTTGTCAGCAGATTCTGGACTTCTTGGGAAGGAGGTGAATCCTGGTATTACTTGAGGGTCGATATGTGAGCCTCTATTTATCTTATTTTTATATAGAACCTCAAATGTCTCCAACTTACTTCCAGAGAAGACATTAGTGAATTAAAAATTCGAAAATAAGACAATTGTAAGGCAAAGAAATAAAAGAGTGTTTGAATGTCGATGTCACTAATAAGAATCACCATAGAAATTGAACCATATTTTTTGTGTAGAAATCATGTGTATATAAATGGCTATGAGTGTCGTGAACACTAGTTAATATGCCTTTATGTCATTGGTGCCATAAAATGTTGGACACTAAGGTGTAAATATGTATATGAATTGATTTTAGCTCTCTTGATATTGGGCCTTGTATAATACATTGAGTTATAGATAGTTGAAGCCTCAAAGAATATGCACGAGAGAGTTAGTGTTATCCCCACTGTGAAGATTAACCAACCATGTAATTGACATAATGATGCACGTAAACTTCACCAAGAAAGAGCTTGGCGATACACAATGGACTTTATTTAGTCAATGTAATAAAAATAAAGCACAAGTAAATTCGGACGAACACATAGACACAAACACACATAAATACATATAATTAAATATATATGTGTAAACGAGCAAGAATGCCACCAATTGGATGCCGAGAGGTGCATAAACAGACTTAGTACCTTATTGAATACTTATGGGTGAATGTAAAGGAACTCTATGTCATTATATTACCATGACCCCAAATGACATATTCCAAAGCAACAGAAAAAATATACATATAGAATTTGGAAGTAATGTTTCCAGAAGTAACCCTCGAATAACTATGTAAGCTTGACATGGAAAATAAGGATATGAAACAGTAGTTAACAGCCCATAAAAACACTCATTGAATATAAATTGCAATTCGTAAAGAATTTAACGATTACAATATAAACTATAACCAAATGGCTGAAATAAATAGTATAAAATATTTTTTGGATTTAATAATAAAGGTAAAGTTTATGAAAAGAGATTACGACTGAGGAATTTAACAATTACATTATAAACTATAACCAAATGGCTAAAATAAATAGTATAAATGAAAAATGGGCTACTATTGAAATATAGTACAAAGGCATAGAATAAGCCAAGACCAAGTATGGATTCCTTCCCATATAAATAAAGATGACCATTAAAGATCATTGGTAGACACTAGATTCAAAATTGTGTAACTAACAATTTAATAGAAGAAAATTTAAAAGAGACGAGAATTGTATTCCTTGAATATAATTAATCAATTTTAAACTTATAACATTCCAAATAGATTTAATCAATTTTAAACTTATAAACTTCCAAATAGTACAAAGGCATAGAATAAGCTAAGACCAAGTATGGATTCCTTCCTATATAAATAAAGATGACCATTAAAGATCATGGATAGACACTAGATTCAAAATTTTGTCACAATAGATTCAATCAATTTTAAACTTATAAACTCCCAAATAGTACAAAGGCATAGAATAAGCTAAGACCAAGTATGGATTCCTTCCTATATAAATAAAGATGACCATTAAAGATCATGGATAGACACTAGATTCAAAATTTTGTCACAATAGATTCAATCAATTTTAAACTTATAAACTCCCAAATAGTACAAAGGCATAGAATAATCTAAGACCAAGTATGGATTCCTTCCTATATAAATAAAGATGACCATTAAAGATCATGGATAGACACTAGATTCAAAATTTTGTAAGTGACAATTTGATAGAAGACAATTCAAGAGAGATGAGAATTGTATTCCTTGAATATAATTAATCAATTTTAAACTTATAACATGTTTTGGCAATGATGTAAATGTATTGCAACTTATATGCATGCATATATATACATATAGTTTTCTTTAAAAAAAATATTAGGAATGTAGGTGAGGTACATTATAATGGGGAACTTTAGTATTAATTGTGAAGAAAAAGGATGGGATGCTCTGACTCTGTATTGATTACAGGAAATTAAATAAAGTAACCATTAAGAACTAGTATCTGTTGTCATGGATTGATGACCTATTTGATTAGATAATTGAAGCAACAATGTTCTCCAAGCTCGATTTAAGGTCTGGGTATCATCAGGTGCGCATCAAAGAAGAATATATCCATAAAATTGCTTTCAAGATGAGATACGGGCACTACGAGTTTATAGTGGTACCCTTTGGGCTTATGAATGTACCAACCACTTTCAGGTGTGTCTAATGAATAGTGTGTTGCATCCTTATTTAGATAAATTTGTGAATGTTTTTGTGGATGTGTTGATGGCCAAAATTGACATCATTAACATTTGGGGAAAAACCACCCGGTTAGGACCCCAACTAGACCCTTTTTCGTTTGGGATAGTGGCTCTGACTAGAATTATGGGACCAATTACCCTTTAACAAAAAAATTGTATGAAGTTAGATGATTGGTGGTGATAATAGGACCTAAGGACTATTAATATATTCTAACTGATTAACTACAAATTGTTGTAATCTATTATAGTATCCGGGTAAGATGATATCATATGTGCTAGAAGATGCCGTAACAAACACAATAATATAGATTATTATGAGATTATAATATTAATTCAATCAAAAGAAATTAATTTAATTAAATACTTAATTGAATTAATTTAAATATAACATTCAATATGATAAATATTTTGTTGCTCACTGTATGAATTAAATTTCATTCAAACATGTCACAAGTGATCATGAAAGCCTGACTGAAGCATATATTGTTCATGACTGTCTGTAGCATATATACATGAACAATATCAATAAACAATTCCTTTCAAAGTAAAGAAACAAAAGCAATGGATAATAATACTCGGGAGGCTGAAAATATGCTCATTTTAGAACTGTGGGTGGTTCATATTTATATTAAGAAAAACTCAAATATGAAAGAGAAATTTAAGTCATTTATTGAGTTTTATTGTTAAAAAATAATCCTATAGTAGCCATTTATGAATCGATGTTTAGAGTCTATAGCAAGACTCATCATCAGGATAATACCTACAGAAGAGAGCACAAAGGGAAAGTGATTAATATAGAAGGTATGAAAATGAAAGAGTTGACCTGCTTAATAATTAATGTTAGGAAATAAATAATTTAGTCTTAGGAAATAAATAATAAGGAAATTAAATTAATTATTTTTATCAAAGTATATTTCTTGATATGATAAAATATTATAACTATTATTACTATTATTAAATATTAGTTGATTGGTGTTAATAGAAGATTAATAGTATAGTTAATTAATGATGACAATAATATTTAACCCTATTATTATATATATTCTTTAAAGCTAATTAATGATGATCATAATAATCTTTTCTTGGTTGATAAGTGGGTGAATCCTGAAAATCACGCTTACCCTATGGCTGAGAGGCCACGAATCAGGGGCATCTAAGCCATCAAAGTCACCCGGGGATCGCATCCGGCCTGAGCCGCACCAGCGGAAACCATACTGGATTTTTGGTATCGGTGAGACTAGAACCGGTGACCTTTGCTTACGGAGCGCCTTAACAACGCGCTCCTTCACCGACTGTTCTATATCTCTTTGATTGATCATAATAATCATTATTAATCTTATTTTATATATTTGTATTGTTGTTACAGGTTTTAAAGATTTTAACCATATAATATATTGATGGTTAGAGATTGCTATTAATATTAAAAATTGTGATTATAATAATAATTATTGTTCTAATTAATTATTACTATTATTAGTGTTAATTACATACACTAAAAATAATAAGGATAATCACTACTACTAATAATAAGTTAATAGTTCTTATCTTCTATTAGCTTTAATAATTAAATTAATCCTATGAGTTCTCAAGCTTTTAATTACTAGGTAAGGATAGTAATATTATTAGGGTAGACAAGGACAGGGGAGCTAAGAAAGCTAAGGCAAGAGCAAGGAAGAGGAAAGGATAGAGAGTATTAAGAGGGAGAGAATGATGAGGAGAGGGAACAAAATAAATGTTGAATGAGGATAAAAGAGCAGGAGGGAGCTAGGGATGGGCGGTCAGTTATGGTTGTGAGACATGGTTTCTTGAGTGAGTAGGGGAATCAAACTTCTGCTAATATCCATGCTCACATCTCTATTAAGATTGCGAGGATGATTAATGATCTCAAGGGCTTCTCAGATCTTATGCGTATGTTGAAGTTTTTCTTTGGCAAGAATTTTAGTGTCTTCAAGGCACACATGGTGGCATGTTTTTTCTGAGTGTTCTGTAAGAGTCGAAGATCTGGATCTGCCATTTCTAATGTCGGCACCATGTTCCTTGAGGATGGCCTTGAAGGATCTCCTTGTCTCACAAATATAAAATTCTCCACATGAACACATGACCTTGTAAACCCCTTTGTGCTAGAGGTGATCAAGGATTTATTTTACTGATCTCATTTCTTGCCTGACAGTTATTAGGAGTTTGAAAGAGGTATCAATATTTTTCTTTCCAAGAACCTTGGTCAGCTTATCAGTGACTCCTTGAATGTATGGAAGATAGGTCTTGCTAAGTGGTAGAGAGTCTGCTGAAGAGGGTCTTGTTTTGTTTCCATCTTTAGCTCTATTGATGGTTTTAATGATGTATTTATTTTTATATCCAATCTTATTAGAGAATTTATTCAAATATTTAATCTCGTCATCCAAATGCTTTAAGCCTAAAATCCTGAATTCCCTAGTGAAGAGGGTTTTGAGCACCCCTATCTTTTGCGCTAGATGATGGTGCGATTTAGCATGAAGGTAGTTGTCCATGTGATATTTCTTCCTATACACCTTGTGTCCTAATGATCCATCTTCATTCACAAGGATGAGAATGTCGAGGAAAGGGATGTATTTGTTTTTTTCAACCTCCATAGTGATTTTGATGTCTTTAGATAAGCTGTTAAGGTGGTCTAGAAAGTTCTTTAGCTCTTCGTCTCCATGTGGCCAATTTACACTGGTGTCATCAACAAACCTAATCCATAATTTTGGTTTCAGAGGGGAGGTCTCAAGGGCTCTCTTTTCAAAATTTTCCATAAAAAGATTGGCAACTATAGGGGATAGTGGCGACCCCATGGAGACACTTGAAGTTTGCTCAAATAATTCACCTTGGAAGGAAAAGAAAGTGGACTATAGACATATTTCAACAAGCTTTGCAGTCTGAGGGTCAATGAATTATTTTACGACAGGGATTGCTTCATCTAAATGAATTTTAGTGAAGAGTTGGACAACATCAAAACTTACAATTTTATCCCCACGATCTAAGTTTTGTTTCTTTATGAGCTCCACATAATGATTAGAGTCTTTAATATATGAGCTTGTTTTTCCAACCAATGGAGCTAAGGTGCTAGCAACATATTTGGCCAATTCATAAGTGGGTGCCCCTATAGTATTGACAATGGGCTCGAGGGGGGTGACTTCTTTATGCATTTTAGGGGCCCCATATATCTGAGGGGTGATTTCACTGTCTGGAGAAAGGCATTTCTTTACTTTGTCATCAAGGTTAGAATCCTTAATGGCTTTTCTAACCACCTTAATAATATTAGAAATAGGGTTTTCCTTAAGCCTCCTGTAGTTGCCATTGTTGTATAGGTGGTCCCTCATTTTGGTGATGTACTCTTCCTTGTCCATTACTATCGTTGCTCCTCCTTTGTTAGATTTTAAGATGACAATGTTACCATTGTTTCTTAGGCCCTTTAAGGCCAAATTCTGTCTCGGGCTTAAATTTCTCTTGAGAGGTTTTTCCCTTCTTAAGATAACAACACAATCCTGCCTAATTTTCTCCTTGTCTTCATCCTTAAGGTTTTTTATCCCATCCTAAAGACAACATATGATGTCGTCAATGGGAATGCGACCTGGGGATATGATGAAGTTTAGGCCCTTACATAGAACATCCCAATCTTCATTACTTGAAAACCATCCTTATAATCATCATTGACATATCATGTGGAAGAAATATAAAATCAACACCTAAACACATACACCATGAGCAACAAGCATGTATGACATAGAGTATTTAGCATGGAAACCCTTTTGAGAGTAAAACCACCAAAGATTGTTTTTAATTACAATGTAAATATGAGAACCTACTATATTACATCAATTTGTTTGTGATCCACCAATCACAGGAAGCACAAAATCCCTTTGATTGTTTTCTAGTACCCACTAGTAGGAAGCACCAACTCCCTTTTTTTGTTGACACCTGATCAGCTTACCATAAGCACCCACTGAAGCACTGACTTCATGGATTTGTTGCAAGCATAAACTTATAGCTCCTTTGATTTATGCAAGCGCCAACTTGCAGGAGGCACCAAACCCCAAGCTTTCTTCATATACCCACTGAGATGGAAGCACCAACTCCCTGTATGCAGGCTCCAACCCACACTTAATAAGGAACTAAGGTTCACTATAAATGGAAACCTCTCTACTTGTTTTTAGCTCTTTTTTCTCCTCTATCTTTTGGCCCTCTATTATGCTCAATGAACTTCATTCATACTTAACAACATACACCCATATTCAGCCCTTGCAACACTCTATCTTTTTCACATTCATCAGCGACACTCAAAAATTTGTTCTTTGCTCTCAACCCTCTTCCTCAAGAACTCTCGACCTCTTTCCTCTTCATAGGCACTCTCATCCTCTCCCTATAGCACATACACACATTGATCTCTATACACTGCTCTCAAAACAATGCTGCATTCCCACAATTGCATAATTGCAATCCACGATTTTGTTTCATTGCAACACAGTGATCAATGTTGTCTCTGTTGTCCTCCATACTACCGGAAGGTATACTTGAACGCATCGTTGTCCATGTTGTTGTTGCATCAAATTTTTTGGTCAATACAACTACATTAAACATGAGGATGGGAACTTGTGTGTTCCTCCCATATTGAGAATAAAATCTCAGTCTTCTTTGGACACTCAAAGAGTACCTCCATTGAATTTTTCCTATACAAGCAACATGGGACTCCAACTCTTAGGATGTACTTCGGCATGGAAATACTAAGCTTGGTTACTACAACATAATTGATATTTGAGAATGGGTTTCGTTCACTCAACCACTGCATCTGCATTAAATCACAAAATGGAAACCTGAGCATTTCTCCTTACCGAGAATAAATTCTTAGTCAGACTACACATTACGACAAGGCTACCCATGTTGTTAAATAATGAATCCATACAGGTGAGGATAGTTTTTAGATAGGAGGAATGACCTGTTATAGAGTTTTAGTGAACCCAACATTTTGGACTACCAAGTGAGTCCATCATCAGGGGATGCGTCAATAGATATTCTTCAGATCTTAATGATGTATCCAGGAGCTAGATTTATGCTATATATATAGGAAATTGAAGAAAAGATGTAAGAAAATAGGTCGGCTAGATTTTCATTTAATTAATTAATTAATATTCTTTATTTAATTTTATTTATTATGATTTATACTTTTAATTAACTAATTAATAGGTTTATAACTTAATTGATTTTATTATTTACTTTACTATGTTAATTAATTTTATTTTAAATATGGTTTAATTGATTAATTAATTAATTCGATTGTTATTGATTAATTAATTTAAGGGTGATTAATTAATTAATTGATTAATTATTCTTTATTAATATGTTTATTAATTTATTGTATTATTCACTTGTTAGTTTGATTAATTGATTAATTGATTAATTTATTGATTAATTGTTATGTTTATTTCATTAATGTAAAATTAATTAATTAATTTATTTATTTATTTTTAATAATTAGATTAATTACTTTTATTAATGTTTTTAACTACTAATCTAATTTGTCTGATTAATTAAAATTAATTTATTAGTTTTAATTATTTATTATTTGTTAATATGTCTCTAATTTTATGTATTTATTTTGTGTTTAATTATTTATTGATTTTATTTACTTGATAAATTTATTTATTTTTAATTAATAAATCCTAATAGATTTGGTGAGTTAATGCTATAATATTATCTATCAATCCTAGATGTAATTTTCATTGTTTAATGTTATCAATTGATTATGGGTGAATTAATCACTACTAATTTATGTTTATAATGATGATGATATAAGGATTGATGTTTTTGGTGATTATTATATTGATATTTTTAAGAGAGGAGGGAATAGGTTAATTTAAGGGATAAGGGTTAATTATTGATTTTTAAGATTTTCAAGTAAAGGTTTCCACGTGTTACTTAGTTTTAGTCCATCGTCCCGGTTCAAATTGTTCTTCCTTTTTTCTATTTCTATGGCTTCTTTGATTTTCCTTCTAAGATAGTGGTCCTCTTTTCTAACCAGTTTGACCTCTTCCATGTAGATGTAATGAGAGGAAGAGTGAACATGTTCTACTAAGGTTGATTTAGAGGTCCTTTCTCTTCTTAGGTCGGCCGTGTGTTCTTCAATCCTAATATTAAAGAGACCTACTAGTTTCACCTATATATTCCTTACCGCATGAGCAAGGAATCACATAAACACCTTTTTGTAGATTAGGGTTTATGGGATCCTTGGCTGAGCTGATTAATTGACTAATGGTGTTAGTAGGGGTGAATGCTACATTGATGTTATGTTTATTAAGACTTTTAGTAATTTTATCAGTGGTGCCTTTTATGATGGACTCACTTGGTAGTCTGAAATGTTGGGTTCACTAAAACTCTATAACAGGTCATTCCTCCTATCTAAATACATGATCCTTACTAGACGACTCCTTCTAATTAGGACACTTAGTGGCATAGTGTCCAAACTCATGACAATGGAAGCACTTGATCTTGCTCAAATCCTTCTTCTTCTTCTTGCCCCTCTAACTGGACTTGACCTCTCCTTGGCCCTTCTTGCCCTTGGCTCTATTAGTTCTCCTTGTCCTTTCTCTTCGCTAATCGACCATCTCTCGTCTCTCTCTAGATTTCTTCTTGAATGCATCACTCCATAAACTTTCCCAGCTAGAATTAATTCTCTGCCACTCACTGCATCTTGGAAACTACACCAAGACTTATGGAGTAAGTGCAAGACTCACAAGATCTTTTTCTGCTATTGTCTCACCCACACCACCTAGCTCATCCTGAATCTGAGTGATCTTCGAAATATATGTGATGATGGGGCTCTTCTTTGCTCATCGAGATACTTCTTAGCTTCTATTTGAAAGCAAGCTTCCTAACATCACTAGAACCCTAATACAAATCTAAGATGGCTTTAAGCATCTCATATGTTGTCTTCTTGTCATGGAGACGAGGAATAATATGGTCTTTGATCCCCTCCAGAATGATACTTCTTGCTTTGATGCCATTCTTGTTATTTTGGGCCAATTCTTCACAAATTCTATCACCCCATTATCCTCCAACGCCACATATATCTGCTCCTTCCATGCACAGAAATTTGAGGCTCCCTCTAAACTATGATATGACCTTTAGCACTAGGAACGCCATATTGTTATCCAAGGAACCGCTCCACTCTTCTCTTCAAACTCTAGCCCAAGCCTTCTGCTTGATCTACACTCTTCACTCACTGGTCAATCTAGTATTGGTGTTTATATTGATCTTTGCTCTGATACCATGTTAAATTTCCACGAAACTCTACAACTACTTAAATGAATAATTGAAAACTGCAACTAGTTTACTTTCACCAAGATACAGAGTTTCTTAACAATCCATATGCAGCGGAATAAAAGCACAAAGATAAAGACACATGCAAATTGACACACTTTCTCAGGAACCCAATAGGGAAAACCTGCTTGCTTACTGTTGCTATTTTATTTATTGTCCTTGGAGCAATTGAATCTATTACAAAGCACTTTGTCCCTATTGAAAAAGTGTTATGCTTCTAACACAAAACTTTGCTTCCCGGATGCGGGTGACACATTGTCAGTTATGGAGGCGCCACTTGCAGGACATGGGCAGCCCCAAGATTTATGAGGGCATTCAATGCCGGAACGCCGCCATGGAATATAGGGCGGGGTTCAACCTGGAGGCACATTCATTGTGCCATTCTTGCCGTAAGCTCGTCTGCAACGAGCAGTTATGGCGATCGAGGTTCGAGGCACAGGTTCAGTGTTTAAATCAGATGATGATGAGGCTCAATTCATGTTGGGTCATACGCAGCTCTCGGCCTTTGATGCTCTGTGCTTGCTGGTTCATGCTCAGGCTCCCGCCTGCTCACCCGCTCTCAGGGAGGCCTCACCCTCCTTCCCTCTGCTCGTTGGTCGTTGTTCTGAAAGGAAAGGGGACTGCGAATTGGCGTCCTTCCCCTTCTCCGCCTCTGCCTCAATTCCGTCACCCTCTCGGCTCCTTTTCCTCGGCTCTACTCCAAGCATGGTCAGGCCACGGCAGCGTCCGCCTTGCCGTCAAGGCTCGGCCGGGGGAGAGTCCTCTCGGCCTCCTGCTCAGATTCCTAACCCCTATCGCTGTCGATGCTGCTGCCATGGCTTCCCTGACGCCACGCCAATTCAATCCAGTCAATTTGTGGACTCCCGTAGCCCTGACCCTTCAGCTCCTTCGCCGGCCTTTGGCTCGGCCATCTTCACCTTCAGTAGCTCGTTGGACAGGCCTCGCATCAACGCTCATGTGTCGGTTCTTTTTCTGGATGAAGCGCCATCTGATAGTGAGGAGCTCCGTGGCAAACAGCACCAGCACGAGGGCTCAGCATTTGCCGAAGAAGTGCCAGGATGGGTGGCAGAGCAAGGTCCAACGCTGCCGAAGGCGTCAACTTCCAAAGCGAGGGATGTCGACCCGGTTCCCCACCCTGCTGCAGCGGAAGATGAAGAATCTTGGGGGTGCCCAGTGGCCGAAGAGGAGCCAGAGTAGTAGCCAGCCCTCCACTCAGCTCCACCGTCTCCTGCCCCCTTCAGGTCTTGTTTTGGCTCTCGGCTCTTATAATTTCACTGTCTTTCTGGTCTTGTCTAATTTTGCCCCGGCGTGGAATAATTTCAATGTTTTTATGGTCTTGTCTATTACAGCCCCTGCGTGGGAGAATCCGTTGGACTGGTCCTGTTTTGAGATGCCCCTGCGCGGGATCACTATGTTTGTAGTCGGTCGCCCCTGCGTGGGTTCAGTTATTTTGCCTGTAGTCGGTCGCCCCTGTGTGGGTTCAGTTATTTTACCTGTAGTCGGTCGCCCCTACGTGGGTTCAGTTATTTTGCTTGGGATGGGTTATTTTTTGGAGAGTTTCAGTCCCCCCACGTGGGTTGATACCTGGCTCAGAATGTCGACGCCTGGCCTTAAGCGATGACACCACATGACTGTAATGTACTGCCCGTTGATGAAATTAATAGATTAGTTTTTTAGCGAAGAACCAAAAAAAAAAAACAACAACAACAACAACACAAAACTTTGCTAATACAATTGATCTTGGCCTTCCTTGATCACAACTTGATCTTGGTTCCTGCACACAATTAATCCTTCTGCTACCTCCTTGACTTGCTCTACAACCCTGATGTCTTTCCTCAATTCTACTCCTCCTTATCGCTTGCGTTGATCTCTTATTTCCTAGTGCTCTTCCAGGCTCTATTTCTTAGTGCACTTGAGATCCCATTTTTTAGGACCCCAGCTCCCTTTTGCGCACAACCAATCAGCTCCTAAATCCTAGCACACTTGTGCTCCTATTTTTTAGGACACAATTCTCGCACTCCACAATCAAGGATCTCTCACACTAGCTCGTGAGCTCTGTCTTGTCACAATCTTTCGTGCATAAGACAATGTTGTTTACGTGTGCCTTTGTCCTTCCTTTATAGATTCGATACATGGTAAAGTAGGCTAGTTCAAATATAGAACTAGAGCTCTGATAGCGAGTTAACTGAGAGTGTTACTCACTCTCCTTCCAATCATCATTGGATTTGTTAACTTGTGCTCTCTCTCCAATCAATAGTGGAGATCTAACTCGCCCTTCCTTCGATCAAGACTGAAGACACTGAACTATTAATTGCCACCTTATTCTATAGTCAAACTAATGAAGACTCCACTTAATTGAAGCTCCAACCCTACACATGCTAACTTGATGATTATTCTATTAAACTAGAAATAACTCGTCCTAACAAAAGTCTAACTCATGAGGACAACTCGAGGTCTTCACTGGCTAAGGCACAAGCCAGAAGACCATGCTCACTACATTTTCAACATTATGTCAATGCTTTTATGTATTTAATTTACTCTGAAAACCAATACCCCTTGCCCTCAAAACCTATTTAGTATATAAGGGCATTGTAAGGAGTTAAATATTTTACTTCCTCAACATGGTTGGGACCCCTTGTCAATCCCTTTAACTCTAAAACATCTCTTTGCCCAATGCATTTTTCGTTATCATACATTGAGATACCAATTTTCTCTAGAAGTTTGTTAACAAAGGGATTGACTACGTTCCAATACTCAACCCAAAGCCAGGACCATTTTCTAGTCTGAATCAAGTAGCCAAGGATATTCTCAAACTCTATATTGATAGCTTCATGATGGTTGATGACAACAAGGCTAAATCCTCTTATGTTTTTTGTCCAAAGTATTGATTCTCTTTTTGCATAAAGCAATACTTATTTCTATTTCTTATCTAGTGTGTGCATCTTATGTTTACCTCTTTGTACTCATAGTATATATCTATACTTATTTTTGTGCCAAAGATTTACCATCGGGACTGCCACATTGCCAATATGACTTTTTGTACTTCCTAGTCACACTAACCTATTGGGAATCTAAAGACATTAAATATATTCTCTCTTTCTTCATTTAAATCCCTTTATAGATTCTAGGATAGGTTTTCAACTGAAAAAAGAACCACATTTAGAATATTTATATTAACACATTTATGATAAGTGCTACTAAGTCATCACGAGAGCATATAATTTTCAAATAATGCATAATATAAAATGAGGAGGATTTGATCAGAGGGAATCCTTGGAAAAATTGGGAAGATAGGCTTCTACTTATGCAACAAAAGTGCTAGTCTATACTTCACTTCTCCAAATTCTATCTTACCTCTACATCCCTTTTTAAATTCACGTTTACATTATTGGTCGAACTAGTTTGTGTCTAGCCTAAAATAACAATATTAAAAGGTATAATTTCATCACGTGGATAAAGTTATGCACCATACAATAAGCACAAAGTTACATTTGAGACCTAAGACTCTCAAGCTCAAAATTAAAATCAGTAATTGGTATGGGGGAGGAACACATTGTCTTAGGCATTTCATGCGAACATAATATCCATACTCACCTCTAGATGTTGTATGTTTCAGTTCCTCTGTACTTTAGTGAATAGAAAAAGTCATTTGTGTTGGTTGAAAAACTAGATATCACTCTTGGTAATGCCTTTTGTTGATCTCTTAATATACCTGAAATTTGAAAAGAATATTTGTTCAAAGCATGTTGGCACAACATGGTCAAAGAGGCTAATGTAAATAGTGACCAAGCAATACAAATTTCAAAGACGAGTGTTGCCAAACATAAGAAAAATAGTGAAAATATGGTAACTGGCCCCTTGACAGAGTTATTTCTATTGAAATTTCCATGAAATTTTGCAGTTTCTATGATGGATAATCTGAAACTAATTCTTTTCACCAGGACACATAATTTCTCTAGGATAGATAAGCAACGGAAAAAAATACAGAGATAAAGAACAGAGTCACGCACAATTAAACATAATTATTTTTCTAGGGAAACCCAACTAGGAAAACCCTCTTGTTGATGTGGTATCTATTGATTGAGCAAATAGATCAAATACAAAGCAATTTGTCTCTTGAGAACAAAGTCATTCTCCTGCTGATCTAGCTTAGACTTTCCCTGCCAACCCTTGATCCCAGCTCCTAAATCCTAGCGCACATATGATCTCCTGTCACTTAGGACACAAGCTCTCCACGAACAAGGCTCTCTCACAACCTGCAAGCTTTGTCTTGTCACAAACCTTGTTGCACAAACCAATTCATGATTCCTTATGCCTTCGTCCTTCTCCTTATAGATTCGATCCATGCTAAATTAGGCAAGTAAAAATTTTGAACTTGAGTTGTGACTGACAAGTTAACTGAGTTTGAACTAGTTCTTTCTTCGATCACCATTGGCGTTATAACTCGCCCTTCCTTCAATCAAGACTAAAGACCCAACTCATCTTGAACTGAACTGATAATCGCCACCTCGTTTTGTAGTCAAACTAATGAAGACTCCACTTAACCGAAGCTCCAACTCTATGCATGCCAACTTGATGATTATTCCAATAAACTGGAAATAACTCATCTTAACTGAAATCTAACTCATGAGTTTGCACTCATACTGATAGAAGGACACTTCGAGGTCTTCACTGGCTAAGGCAAAAGGCAAAAGACCTTGCTTGCTACATTTTTCAACACTCATTCTTAGCGAGGAAGGTACTTCTGGAAGAACCACTTCCACCTGGATATGTCTCCAACACTACCATGTTCTCCGTTGTTGCAGTTGCTCCCTCTGAACTAGAAAACTTCCCTGCTTCCTGCTATGGAATCTAATCTGAAGACCTAATCCTTCCAACCATGCTCCTAGGATCCTGATCCTGAGCATCCATCATTGTTAGCTCATACCAATTCGTCCTAATAGATTTGAAAGAGGCCTCCTGCCCATTTTCCAAATTAGAAGTATGAGTCCTCGGTCTCAACTTAGTCTTCAGAGTCGTCTGCTCAATTTATGACACTAACATCAATCATGCACTATGTTCTTCTAGCACTATTGTGGGTCTGTCTCGGTCCTTTGAGACAGCCACAAATTTTGTCACCAATTCCTTGATTAGTACGGTCTCCCTCTCTCCCTTTGAGAGCTAACCTCTAGCAATCCTGTTGGTTGTTGGTATTGTCCACCATACCATTTGTTGGCTGCAACTAGCTCTACTAGCTATTGTTGCCCATTGCATCTCACAGTTTCTCCGATCATGCCCAATGTGGCACTCTGCCCGTGGCACAATCCCCTGCAGCCAATTGTAGCTTCTATTGTGCGGATTAGACTTTCCCAACTGCTACAGTGCACAAATACCCTTTGTACCCAACACTGACCCAATTGTTGCAACCACCGTCAATTCTAACGAAATCCTACACCCTATGTCACATGACCTCTGACTACAACTCTTCCCATGTCCTTGCAGTCTCACAACCAATCCCAATTTGCTAGTTGCACGGGCTCTTAATCTGCCTACTCAAAAGGTGCCCACAGTGTGTCTCACTCCTTGCTTTGCGGCCTATTGGTTGTCTTCGCCTTCGACCTGTTGGTAGTTCTTTATCACCTCGTGGCTCCTCTATTGGCCACGAACTGTGCCCACACACGACCAGTCTTCTTTACAATATCCTGTCTCCATCACAACCCACACGACCTAACGGTTGTCTCACAACTGCCAATCCAACTTTTGGAATGTTCCCCGAACTATGTCATGTTGTCCACATAGTCGATTTGCTCTACCACTCTTTTATCGAGCCTCTCTGCAACATTAATCTGGCTGACCATTTTCACGAGTTGCGTCCCGTGCAGCTAATTTGCCTCAATAGTCATTTTCTTGTTGACTGCTTGTGGATCAATCTTCATCAATTGTCACGATCCCTGGTTGTTAGCCGACTAGCTGCCTATGGCGGCTATGCTCGCTGCCCTCCTACACCTGTGCGTGCTCGATTTGCGATTTCAGCCTTTGTCTAGGCATCAATAGCCTTGTCTCACGTCCACCCATCTTAGCGGTTGAGCAACGACTATCTACCTACACTCTATGGCTACCCCTGGCCACCTGCACGTCGCGACCTTCTCTTCCAAAGCATTTCTTTGTCAACTAGTCGTTGGTCGTTGTCGATTGCTCTGATGGCTAAATGGTGGTTGTGCTAGTCGATCTACCTCCTGTAGTCGTCTATGTTGAACCTTTCCATCGCACAATTTGTTGGCGACTGTGCCTGCCCAAACCTGTCTCGCTAACCCTGTGACAGTGTTTCCCTTGTCAGCTAGCTAACCTGTCATCCTTCCCAATCCACAGCCAACTCTTCTAGATGGCCTAGGTTTGTACCAGTTGAGTCTAGCAACCTGAGGTTGTCGACCACCACGACGGCTGGCCCTTCGCAGCCCTCTCAGCTGCCTTTTATTTATTTATTTATTTATTTCGAATATAATATGCCCTTTATTTCTCTTCTCGTCTCTCCTTTTTCCTGAGTTGTTTTTTTTCTTTGGCTCAAAAAAATCGCTCATGAGAAAAGGAAAAATTCCTCTTGGCCCTAAAAAAATCTCTAGCACAAGCCCTCTTCTTGATCTGCACTCTTCATTGACTGCTCTTTATACTGATCTCTACTCTAATACCATGTTGAATTTTCCACGAAATTCTGCAACTGCTATGATGAACAATCTAAAACTAATTCTTTCCATCAAGACACAGAATTTCTCTACGATCGATAAGCAGTGGAATAAAAGGCAGAGATAAAGAACACAGTCACACACAATTAAAAACAATTATTTTCCTTGGGAAACCCAACTGGGAAAACCTTCTCCTTGATGCGGTATTTATTGATTGAGCAAATAGATCAAATACAAAGCATTCTATCTCTTGAGAACAAAGTTGTTCTCCTTTTGATCTAGCCTAGACTTGCCCTGCTGACCCTTGATCCCAACTCCTAAATCCTAGCGCACTTGTGATCTCCTATTACTTAGGACACAAGCTCTTTGCACTCTCCACAAAAAAGGGTCTCTTACAACCTATGAGTTATGTCTTGTCACAAATATTTTCGCACAAAACAATTCAAGCTTCCTTGTGCATTCATCCTTCTCTTTATAAATTCAATCCATGCTAAATTAGGCAAGTAAAAATTTAGAACTTGAGTTGTGATTGACAAGTTAACTAAGTTCGAATTGGTTCTCTCCCCAATCATCACTAGAGTTATAACTAGTCCTTCCTTCAATCAAGACTAAAGACCCAACTTGTCCTCAACTAAACTCGTAACTGGCACCTCATTCTGTAGTCAAACTTATGAAGACTCCACTTAACTAAAGCTCCAACTCTATGCATGCTAACTTGATGATTATTCTAGTAAACTGGAAATAACTCATCCTAACTGAAGTCTAACTCACGAGTTTGCACTCATACTAATAGAAGAACACTTCGAGATCTTCACTGGCTAAGGCACAAGCCAAAAGACCTTGCTTGCTACATTTTTCAACAATTTTTTCCATGTTTGTCAAGAACAAGGTCAACTTTTGAGTGAAAAAAAGATCGGAAATGTGCCCAAAGAGTTTCATGTAAGTGAGTTGCAGGACTCGACATAGTTAGCCTACCACTCATCTTTTGACAGTTTTTAAGGTCACCGGGAGCTTAACTGGTTGGTCAACTTGGGCTCGTGACATTCGCTGCACCAGATTTAAATCCCCTCCAAGTGTATGACACCTTTAGCCCCTCCAAAAAGGGGGCTGCCATGGCCACCTACTGATCGGGTGTAGTTGAGGAAGAAAGTTCATAGCCCCTAGTACCGTCAGCATTCCACCGCAGCTTTGATTAGATAGCGCTAATAGTTAGAGTAAACATCTAAAAATCCCCCCTTTAAACTTTTAAGTTTTAACAGTTTTATTAGAATGCGAAAACAAACATTTTCAGCAGCTTATTCCATTTGCAAAACAATCTGCCGTGGTCATTGCACAAATTAACCTCTGGCAAAAAGCATCATTAAGCAGAATACTACTTAAAGTCTAAAATACCTTTTGCCAAAAAAAGGATATAAAACGCAAATATTACCACAGAAAACCCACCTGAATAACATAAATTATTAAAACAAAAGAAATTGTAGTATATGGCCATACTGAAAATCAATCCTGAATTTATTTCTAAATGTATGCCCAAAAACAGCCTTGAGCCTCTGCTGCAGAATAGACTGCCAAAATCCCCCTGAGAACTCCGCCGCGAATTCACTTCAGAAGAGAGAGGAAGGAAAAGGAGAGTTGAAAGAAGAAGAAGAAGCCCTAATTAGAGAAGAGTTGTAGATAGACAGATCTAAAGAACTGAGACAAATATTGATCAATTTGCATTGGGTAGTGGGAATAGGGTGTTGGGTGAGCCACTTAGTCATAGAAACTGGAAGTGGATTCCATTCTTTTTAATGGCTAGCCGGGATAGGGATTACCAGACGCTGGTCCCTGGTCCAGTCCTTCCTGAAGGTGATATATTCTTTTTTATTGAAACGAATACGAGTTATAAACCATTCATGTGTTTTACAGGAGAAATCTATAGTAATAGATATATTTATACGGGGAAGACTACTGAAATGTTAATTGTAGAGAACTATAATAGCATGCTGAAAAATTATTGCTGCAGCAGCTGGAAAGAAAAGGACCTTACTATGACCATTACTGTTACTATTGCCAATACTTACATGATGGGAAGGTAGCGTGAAGAGGCAGAGACTTCCATATTACAGTTGTTGTTAAGCAGAATAGCTGCCCTCAGTGGTTCACCTGCGTCTGTGAAGGAATTGAGTCAGTGTTCGCACACAAACAAAATAAACATCTAAAACAGGCGAGGTGTGAAGAAATGCGATGGACATAGATACAGACACACATACATACCAGAGTAGCCCACGCAAGCTGATGCCCATTTCTCCCACAGAGCGTGCAACGTTCCCCACTCCACCATGGTTGGAGATGCTTAATGCTCCCTCTCAAACTCCAAAATATTAATATGTGCCATGAGTTACTAATCCCATATACATGACTCATATATATATAACATTTTTTTAATTATTTAATTTAGTATAAAAAAATTAAAAATATATTCATATAATATAATAGATTCTTTTAATTATTTAATTTAATTAAAAAAATCAAAACATACAATTACTTTAAAATAATTTTAAATCTTTACTTTATAACTGAAACAAAAAAAAATTAAAATATTTTATAAAAAATAAATCTATATCCTTCAGTAACCAGATTAAATTTTGAAAAACATCTAATAAGTTGATTTATTTCCTCAATAAACATCTAATAAGTTGATTTATTTCTCTCAATATAGGATTTACTTTATGTCTTCGCAAAATGGGTAATGCTATCACTTATAAATATTGTAATTTTTTATTATAATTTTTATAATAAAGTTAAAGTAAATTTTTTTTTTTATAAAAAAAAAAAAAAAAAAAAAAAAAAAAAAAAAAAAAAAATTAATAATAATAATATAATTTAATTATTAAAGTTTTTATAGAGTTTTTTTCTTTTTTCTTTTTTCTTTAAGAATTGGCAACGACAATGGTATCGTACTCATGTTACACAGGGTCGAATCCCACCAGCTACCACTATAACCTTTAGGAGGAACCACCCAGCTCACAAGAACAGCCCTCAGTTAAGACGAGACTCGAACTCGTGACCTGCACAGCGGCACAGACGACTTAGCAAATCATCCGCTGGCCACGAGACCAAACCTCTGCGGACAAATCATCATAGAGTTATCATTATTAAGTCCTAGTTGGAAAAATGATGTCGTTGCTGAGCGCTGAACTGCGCAGCCCTAACGAGAAGATCGCAGCATGCAGCTGCTCCTCAGCAACCTCTCGCTGCTGAGGCCTTGGACCGATGGATCCTCCAGGGGACGGAGATCCCCTCCCAGACCACCAACAGGAAATTGAAGAAACAGCAAAAGCATTCGGCTCTCTCATCTTTGCAATGGGTTCGGCCAAAAATCGATCGTCAATAACCAAGTTTGTTAAAAGATTGAAAGACATCCTGAAATCTCCCTCCCCCCTGCTCTCCCTCGTAGAGCAGCTCTATCCTTGGCTGAGCGCGGATTAGTTGGGCAGTTCACTGGGTTATGGTCCTCACCCAAGATGGTCCAGAAATGGGTTGAAAGGAACTGGATTGCATTGATAAATGGGAAAATATCAATCAAGTTCTGTGGAAGAGGATACTACACTTTCCACTTCAAAACCAAGGAGGATCACAATCTGATATTTAGGAATAGCCCATACTTCATGGATACAAGAGGATTGTATCTTAACAGATGGACACCAGACTTTGATCCATAAATGGATGTGCCCAGTGTTGTCCTAGTCTCGGTCAGGTTGCCGCACCTTCCCCTTCACTGCTGGGGAGATGATTCAGTTAAAGCTATAGGAAATGAGGTAGGGAACTACATAGACAGGTGCGAACCAAAGGAAAATATGCATGCATGTGTCAGAATCTGCGTAGAAGTGGATCTAGGGAAAGGGATTCTGGAGGCGATCAAAATCAAAGTGGATCAATGGACGCACATTCAACAACTGGATTATGAGCAAATCCTTTTTAAATGCAAGGTATGTCACGAATACGATCATTTTTCTAATAGATGTACAAAAAAAAAAAATGAAAATGAAAATGCAGAAGACTCAAAAAACAAATGGGAGCAGGCTAAAAGGAAGAAGACATCCAATAAACAACCCCCTCACTCTTCATCGCAGCCCCTCGCCTCCTCTAACCTCCTCTCTCCATCTCCAAAAGCAGACAACATCACTTCTCTCATTAGCCTAAATCCTTTTGGGCCATTGGATCCCACAGCCCCCTCATCCCTTAGATCCCCTCCCCATACTCTCAACCCCCCAGCATCCCCTCTACTCTCAAACACCCAATCTCCACCCCCTCCTTCAGTTGACATAATTTTAACAAGAAATCAGTCAAAGGAAACTCTTCAAACTATGGAACATAGGAAAAAAAAAAAAAAAAGGGGAAGGATCTCAAAGAAAGAGCTGAGGGATGAAGCTACAGCAAAGGAAATGGCACTAGGTACGCAACAACCAATGGACTCCTTTTTGGGAAGAAGCTCAGGAAACAATGATAAAAGCCGGCAGAGAAGGAAAGGTCCCTTGCACCACCCAACAAATAAAAAATGATAGTGGTCTCCTGGAATTAGAATTATCAAGGATTAGGATCATCCTTTAAAGAAAACACCACAAGAGACATTCTGGCAAAAGAAAATCCAGACATTCTTATGACTCAGGAGACCAAAACAAATAGCCAAGAAACTGAAAAAATAATTAAAAAAAATTCAAAAATTATGAAGGGGAAGCAATACAAGGTATAGGAGCTTCAGGCAAAATCTGCACAACATGGAAAAAAGGACACTGGGAAATGATACAACAAAAGAAGGATCAGCACTGGATACAAACAAATCTAAAGCAAACAAGCACAAAAGAGAAGTACATTTTCATAAATATATATGCTCCCAATCATTACAAAGAAAAAGAGCAATGCTGGAACACCATAAAGGAAGCACTAAATGAAATACAAACTGAGAAAATAATCCTCGGAGGGGATTTAAAATTGGCGAGGAGTATAGACGAGAAGTTTGGAGGCACATATCACACAAACCCATCAAGGGACGCTTTGGAAGCAATAATGGAGCAATACAACTTAATAGATATCCCCCCAAACAATGGAAAATATACCTGGAGAAACAAAAGAGTGGCCAAAAATAATATTAAAGAAAGGCTTGATAGAATTCTGATTCAAGAAAACATAGTAGCAGTTTACAACTCAATTAAATCAAAATCCTTCACACCACAGCATCTGATCACAAGGCGGTGGCAATAATGATGGGTAAAATGGAAAACCAATGACCCTTCCATTTAGATACAGCCCAATATATAGTATTCAACAAGTTAATCAAGGAAGCATGGGCACCAAGAATCTCGGGATCACCCCAGTATATTTGGGAAACAAAATTAAAAAATTTAAGAGCCAGGCTTAGGGAATGGGCAAGAGCAAATGAAAAAAAAAAAAAAAAGGAAAACAGAGCTACAAAATAAAATGGACAGCATACAAACTGAAAAATAAAATAAAGAAGAAGACAAGCAGGATTATTTAAGAAAGAAGGAGACTTTTTGGGAAATATACAGGGAAAACAAGAAAGAGGAAGAAAAGGCCAGACTGAAATCCAAAAGCCTTTGGCTCAATGCAGGGGATAATAATACAACCTTTTTTCAAAACACCTTTAAAATAAGAAGAGCAAGAAATCAAATAGAAAAAATTCAAGTTGACGGACAAGAGGTCAAAGGTGCAAAGGATTTTTAAAAAGCAGCGCACAAGCATTTTAAAAATCTGCTTTCTTTGGAGATGGGGAGTCCTAGATAAAAGAAATGAGTCTATTTTTCCTGTATGGGGATGTCTAGGATTTGTGAAATCCTTTGCATGATTCTGGGAGAGGTCTTCCAGCCATATATTCTGCATTTTGTGTTGTTTAAGAGCCCACCTGAAACCTATAGGAAATCATCAGTATTCTTTTGAATCTTCTTGCAATTATTGTAGAGGCCCCTCCTAATAATAGAGTGTCATCCACAAACAAGGAGTGTTTTATGGTTTTTACTCCTCTTGCTATGTGGTGTTTTCTTTAAAGGATGATCCTAATCCTTGATAATTCTAATTCCAGGAGACCACTATCATTTTTTATTTGTTGGGTGGTGCAAGGGACCTTTCCTTCTCTGCCGGCTTTTATCATTGTTTCCTGAGCTTCTTCCCAAAAAGGAGTCCATTGGTTGTTGCGTACCTAGTGCCATTTCCTTTGCTGTAGCTTCATCCCTCAGCTCTTTCTTTGAGATCCTTCCCCTTTTTTTTTTTTTTTTCCTATGTTCCATAGTTTGAAGAGTTTCCTTTGACTGATTTCTTGTTAAAATTATGTCAACTGAAGGAGGGGGTGGAGATTGGGTGTTTGAGAGTAGAGGGGATGCTGGGGGGTTGAGAGTATGGGGAGGGGATCTAAGGGATGAGGGGGCTGTGGGATCCAATGGCCCAAAAGGATTTAGGCTAATGAGAGAAGTGATGTTGTCTGCTTTTGGAGATGGAGAGAGGAGGTTAGAGGAGGCGAGGGGCTGCGATGAAGAGTGAGGGGGTTGTTTATTGGATGTCTTCTTCCTTTTAGCCTGCTCCCATTTGTTTTTTGAGTCTTCTGCATTTTCATTTTCATTTTTTTTTTTTGTACATCTATTAGAAAAATGATCGTATTCGTGACATACCTTGCATTTAAAAAGGATTTGCTCATAATCCAGTTGTTGAATGTGCGTCCATTGATCCACTTTGATTTTGATCGCCTCCAGAATCCCTTTCCCTAGATCCACTTCTACGCAGATTCTGACACATGCATGCATATTTTCCTTTGGTTCGCACCTGTCTATGTAGTTCCCTACCTCATAAATATATATGCTCCCAATCATTACAAAGAAAAAGAGCAATGCTGGAACACCATAAAGGAAGCACTAAATGAAATACAAACTGAGAAAATAATCCTCGGAGGGGATTTAAAATTGGCGAGGAGTATAGACGAGAAGTTTGGAGGCACATATCACACAAACCCATCAAGGGACGCTTTGGAAGCAATAATGGAGCAATACAACTTAATAGATATCCCCCCAAACAATGGAAAATATACCTGGAGAAACAAAAGAGTGGCCAAAAATAATATTAAAGAAAGGCTTGATAGAATTCTGATTCAAGAAAACATAGTAGCAGTTTACAACTCAATTAAATCAAAATCCTTCACACCACAGCATCTGATCACAAGGCGGTGGCAATAATGATGGGTAAAATGGAAAACCAATGACCCTTCCATTTAGATACAGCCCAATATATAGTATTCAACAAGTTAATCAAGGAAGCATGGGCACCAAGAATCTCGGGATCACCCCAGTATATTTGGGAAACAAAATTAAAAAATTTAAGAGCCAGGCTTAGGGAATGGGCAAGAGCAAATGAAAAAAAAAAAAAAAAGGAAAACAGAGCTACAAAATAAAATGGACAGCATACAAACTGAAAAATAAAATAAAGAAGAAGACAAGCAGGATTATTTAAGAAAGAAGGAGACTTTTTGGGAAATATACAGGGAAAACAAGAAAGAGGAAGAAAAGGCCAGACTGAAATCCAAAAGCCTTTGGCTCAATGCAGGGGATAATAATACAACCTTTTTTCAAAACACCTTTAAAATAAGAAGAGCAAGAAATCAAATAGAAAAAATTCAAGTTGACGGACAAGAGGTCAAAGGTGCAAAGGATTTTTAAAAAGCAGCGCACAAGCATTTTAAAAATCTGCTTTCAGCTAGTGAAGAGATAGTTGAGTATGAAAGCTTCCTTCAGCGTACAAAAAATAAATAAATAAATAGCAAAACTCATAAATATGCAAAGAAATAACAGAAGAGGAGATAGTGGCGACCATATGGAGCGTACATCCAGACAAAGCCCTAGGGCCAGATGGTTTTACTATAGCTTTTTACAAACTTCATTGGAACACAATAAAAAAGGATTTCTTAGGAATGGTGAAGAACGTCTTCAAAAAAAAAAATTGGAAGCAAAACAAAATCCTCCTATCTTGCATTAGTCCCAAAAGAATCCAACCCCTCCACTTTCAATAGATTTCATCCTATTTCCTTTGCAATTCCTCCTACAAGATCATCACAAAAATAATTGCAAATAGAATCAAAGAAGTTCTTCCAACAATAATATCTGAAAACCAAGGAGGTTTTCTGCCCAGCACGCAAATCATAGATAATGTAATTATTGTACAGGAAGCCGTACATTCTAGCATGCACAGAAAATAAAAAGGAATCATTATCAAACTGGATATGGCAAACACATTTGACAAGGTCAGCCTCCCATATCTAGTGGCAGTTCTAAAAAAACTTGGATTCTCTAAAGAAATAATAAAGGTCATTCAAGCTTGCATCATAACTCCATGGATTGCTCCTCTCATAAATGGAAGGCCCAGTGAATTCTTTCAAAGAACAAGAGGCCTCAGACAAGGATGTCCACTCTCCCCCTTCCTATATATTATAATGACGAAAACTTTAAGGGGAGCATTGGAAAAACAAAGAAAAGAAAGAAATATTATTGGGCTTCGAATAGCAAGAGGAGTAAAAACCATAAAACACTCCTTGTTTGTGGATGACACTCTATTATTAGGAGGGGCCTCTACAATAATTGCAAGAAGATTCAAAAGAATACTGATGATTTCCTATAGGTTTCAGGTGGGCTCTTAAACAACACAAAATGCAGAATATATGGCTGGAAGACCTCTCCCAGAATCATGCAAAGGATTTCACAAATCCTAGACATCCCCATACAGGAAAAATAGACTCATTTCTTTTATCTAGGACTCCCCATCTCCAAAGAAAACATGGAGACAAAACTATGGACCAAACAGATTGAAAAAATGAAAAACAAAATCCAGAGCTGGGGAATGATGTGGCTAAATATCGTAGGGAGGGTGATATTAATAAAAGCACTTCTGGCAGCACTCCCAATCTACCAATATGCAATAATCTTGGCTCCAGCAAGTGCTCATAAACAAATGGATTTAATCCTAAGAGGCTTTCTATGGCAAGGAGGGAAGCAAGAAAACAAAAAATTCAGTTTGGTCAGGTGGGAACAAGTAGTACTACCATATGAACAAGGAGGCTTATCAATACACCTACCTAGTCTCATGAATGTTGCCCTGGGAATGAAAATAATATGGAGACTGATCACAGGAAAAGAGAGCTGGTGGAAAAAAACTCTCGCCTCAAAATACATAGACAACTCTAGGAGAAGTCTATTGAATGGAAATATCCCATTAAGACAGTGTACTCAAGTCTAGAAGCTCGTAAAAAAGACAATCCCTTTAATGAGCAATCATATTTCTAAATCCTAGGCAACGGAAAAACAATTTCGATTTGGGATGATAGAATTATGGGGGAATAACCTTTAAAAACTCACTCAGAACTTGAGGGCATTCAAAAATGGATGAGAGGAAAAGGCCTTAATACACTACACTCATTATCTCTTTGGAATCAGAGATATTGACAAGAATGGAAAAACTTAACAATCCCTGCAAATCTGAAAGTGCAATGGGTCAAAATAAGGCAACTTCTTAAAGGGGCAACACCCATAAGCTATGATGAAGAAGATGAATTCCTTTGGGACCCAAGTGGAGGAAGATACCCGGTCAAGATTGGGTACAAAATTTTACAAGATCAACCAAACCAACAAGAATGGGGTCTCTAGAAGACAATTTAGAAATGTGAAAGTTTGCCTAAGATCAAAATCTTCACCTGGACACTCTTAAAAGGGGAGATCTTAACTGGTGAAAACTAAAAAAAAAAAAGGCTTCCAAGGTCCTTCTAGATGTCCAATGTGCTTGCAGGCAAAAGAAACCATACAACATTTATTTCAGGATTGCATTCTAGCCAAAGAGTTTTAGCAACAACTCATAAGTCCTCTTGAAATCAATCTAAATTTCGCAAAGTCTTTGTTGGAATTTCTCCAAGTCTGGGAGAAGGCCTACCGTATACAAAAAAGAAGAAAGCGACAATACAGAGGATCTGGAAATGCATTCCAGTAGTTCTTTGTTGGCAAATTTGGTTGATGAGAAACAAAAGCATTTTCAAAGTCCAGACCCCAAGAATAGGGAAAATTCTTTCAAGAACATGGGGTTTAACTTCTGAAATCCTAAATGTTAAAGGAACAACAACAACATACTACAACATTCTTCAACAAGAAGAGAAAGAGTGGCTCAACAAAGCCATAATAAATAACAATGGTCAAAAAGGACAAAAGAAAAAACCTTTAGAATATAGCTCGAAAATGAGATTGAGTGAAGAAGAATTCACAACATGGAAAAAAAAATAAAAAAGGAAGACATTGTCTTTACTTTGATGGGGCTTCAAAACATAACCCCGTGAAAGCAAGGGCAGGGGGAATCATCCTTGATTCGGATGGGAAAGAAATTGTTACTTATGAATGGGGACTTGGAGAAGTTTCAAACAATAAGACTGAAGCTTATAGTCTGTTAATGGGAACAATAATAATAAAAAAAAGATTGATACAAGACCCCATTGTAATAGGAGGCTCAACCATAATAATAGAGGCAATGGCTCGAGACAAAAATCTCAGCAATGAATTCATAACAGATTATACAGGAGAATCAGGATGAATTTAGAAGGCTCAAGAGATGTGATTTTTAGACATATACTGAGAACTCACAATCAACAGGCAGATCATTATGCTAACCGAGCAGTTAAAAGAGCTGAATGGAGCACTCGGGAAAACAAAGAGGAATATTACACCTCTGTTCCATAAGTCCATCCATAGGATAAGAAGCATGAATCTTTTCAAAAAGAAGAAACATCGAGCATTCCCAAAAGAAAAAATAAAAAAGACAACAAGATTTCAAACAAAAAAAAAATATCACTACAAAAACAATCAGATGGTCACGAGACTCTAGAGGAAAAATCAAAGGAAATAAAAAAACATAAAGCGTTATAGCAGCAAGGACGATTGTGATCAAGTACACATGAAATCCGCAGCAATCCATCTCATAAGGGATAGGTACCAGATAACTCTTAGCCTTTTTAATCACATCTGGAAATGCATTATCTCTCGCAGCTCCAATCCCAGGCATACTCGCATGCTTCATTCGCCCCTCACTGCCTCTGCCCTGCTCCAAGCATTTTCGCCCTCACTGAGTTCCCTTTTAACTCCTCTTCAGCGCATTGGTATCACCTATCAGCAGAAAAGCCCAACCCTCTTGCTCCATTCTCACTCTCCTATTTTCCATATCGTCCACACTCCAAATACGTTCTCAGCTAGTTCTAGACCAGTCACAATGCAAAATTACAATCATCCCTCTCATCCCGCTCACTACTCCACTAGAAAATACATGTGCCCTTTGTCTACTCCCACTCTCTTCGCGCCACCCCTCCCTGTTTGTATTCCATCTCCCCAGGATCGCTAAGTTACATTCTCTCTAGCAAATAGCAAAAACCTTCACTACAAAAGATTAGAAGGCAACTACAGTAGAAGCAGGACCAACTCGGGCAACACAAGGTACACGAAGCACAACAACACAAGGAACAACATGCAGTTCAAGAGGAAAAAGAAGGAAGCACATCAAATGGAATTCAACCCCATAGAAAAGGCAACAAGGAATGATGCATGTCCAACATGCAAAGCGAACAAATTTATGATTAGTAGATTCCAAGAATTGTTGAAAGATCTTAGGTCTGAAATGAGAATGGAGTACAACTATCAGAAGAGGAACATGGAAATTTAGAAAGAAGAGATCATGGCTCTTAAAAATAAATGCAAGCATTTAGAGGAGGCAATGGCATACTTTAAAACCACCACCATGAGCCAAGAAGGTGAGAACTTTGTTCACTATGACAAGAAGAAACAACCCTATCAGGAGTAGTCAGTCTACAAACCATGAAAAATTATAAGAAAATCAATGTTATGTAATTTTTCTTTACTAATAGGTCAATATGTTAGGCAATACTCTAGAATAGCCATAGAAATATATGATTTTTTGAATATAAGCACAGGAGAAGGGACTGCGTTCCCAACACATTCTCAATGCTTAGTTTCCATCTATGCTACAGTCGATTGTAATAGGAGCTTGCTCCACCCCAACTTTTGGTAATATATCCACTATCCGATCTTGTTACAAATAATAATAATAATAATAATTTAAAATATAGTTATAATTTTTTTTAATTAATTTGGATGATATGAGATGTATTTTCTAGCAATTTAATTTATGTAGTTGAGCTAATTTATAATATTAAAAATGATTTTATTTATTATATAAGTTAGTTTAAATTTATTTTAAATTTGAATTTACCAAATATTATATATATGTGTGTGTGTAAAATCTTTCATACTAAATTATTAAAAAAATACATGTTAAGAAATTTGATCCGTTTTGACGTTTAATAAATAGAGATTGATTTAAGGGGTGACAAGAGGGGGGTGTTATTTATAATCTTGATGGAAATGTAGCAATCAAGTATTTCTAGGGGCTCGAGAAGAGGACCAATAATCAAGCAGAATTGCATGACCTCCTGATTGGATTAAGCTTGGCAAAAGATATGGATATATCAAAGATAGCAATCTTCGGGGACTCCCTCCTCATTATTCAACATTTGTGCAAAGGGTCGTTCCTTAAATAAAATCATCTAAAATTGCTCTTACATAGAATTACTTGTGCTCTCGACCACTTCCCTATCAAATCCTTTTTCCACATTCTGAGGCATCAAAACTTAGAGGTTGATAGACATGCTAACCTATCTTGCCTTCTTGAAGCAGGCTAGATGGACATAAATGAATCCTCGGGTTGGTTCTCCTCCCTCTCATTAGCTAGAATAATCATGACTTAGACTCCTATGTTTAGCCCCTCTCACATTTGTCTAGAATTATACAATATAACTCAAGATACAAATGAGTGGCAATTAATGCATGGTGTCGTGGCTCTTGGTGATATCACGATCCATGCCAAGGTTTTCCTCCAAATGCTCTTGCATGCCTTAAGTATCGAGACAAGATAGAAACCCAAGCTACGATCTAACCTTTCTCACCAGTGATTGACTAATTTAAGGAAGGGTGCCATAATGAAGTTTAATGGCGGCTAGATTGGTGTAGTGTGTGTATTCTCAGGTTTACAGATTAAATTCATGGCCCTCATCCTTTCCCTTCTCCACATATCCCTATTGTCGGACCAATGCGAGTTATTGCTATGTAACCCTCAATTGTTCCTAGCGCTTGCTCATCTGAACCAAGCAGTTTTCTTAAGGAATCTCTATGACAACTTGTTCAATAGCTCTGAAGGCAACAATCTCAGACCTAGAGTAAATTTGTTCAATGTCAGCTGGTTCGAAATAGTCACTTGCTACAACAAGAATTCCAACAATCTTTCCCTCTCCTAGGTGTGTCTAGATCCCTAGATTGAGCGTGTGGGCTCAATTAAGATCAGTGTGGTCTGTTGCATGGTTATCCATGTTATATGGTGCTCTTCTTCATAGGATAACCTCCTTATACTTAGGTATATGTTTCCCTTCTACTTAGTGCCCTCCACAAATTTGGTTTTTCGTCATTATCTATTGGCCCTCTTATTTGATTGGAAATCAACCATGTTCTTTTATCCCTTTAGTTTGGGTGCTCTCGGTTTTGTGAATTATTGTTCTGGTCATGTTTCTATCGGTGGGAAGTGGTTTCCTTCCTTTGCCTCTTTTTGTGTAACTAAACTCAAGGTGGAAATTTCCAATCTCTAGGGTGCAGTTGACCCTATCTATTTTATCAATTGTCCTCCCATTAGTCTAAATTTTTTGAGCCTTGCACAAGCTGACACTACGTCATCTCCCTCCTACAACCCAAGAATGTGGACCAATAAGGAGAAATATGCAATAACATGTGGCGACAACAATTGTAGTAAGTGCTCGCAACAAATAAAATCTCTCTACCTGGAACACATGAATATTAATTGGAAACTCTATTGGCAAGTGTCAACTTCCATTTCCCTCGTGGAAGAGATTTAGTCTATAAAAGACAAATTAACTCATCAAGAGGATGAAATTGGCACTCTTCGACAATAGCTATAAGACTTGGAGTTGTAGCTCACAATCAATGAAAACCAATACTCAACCAGTTGTGCCTCTAGTTGACCAACAAATAGATTGCCAAATCTAAATCATCCTCCTAAAGAAGCTCACTCTCCTCCTTTCTGATGTTCTTGTATTGTAAATGTGTCTTACTTCTTGGGAAATTTTGCAAAGTCTACACATATCGACCTCTTGTAGTAGTCAACTTACAATATAGTATTTTATTAACACCAGAAAAACCCTCCTTTGAGGATACTTTACAAGAAGCATTAATGCATTTGATTTCTCGAGTATTTGTTGCATCTGGCGTAGATTTTAATAAAAAACTTTCAGGGTTTTTGTTAAAATAAAATAGAGATTGATTTAATTGATTTAAATATTGACACACACACACACACATATAACATTGTATTTATTTGTGACACCGTCTCCCCCATATTGGATGTAAAGTACATTACTATTCTTGATGTAAAAAAATTACTTTTTTCTTGAATGTAAGGCACCTTGTTACTTTCAATGTAAGTAAAAACAAAGTTTATTCTTGCAACTTGGCATTGCATTAAAGAAAATCCAACCCACTTGTGTGTTTCCAATATGTTCAAACCCATTGCATCGATGGGATGTTTGGGACGCAAGAATCCCCACATAGGGAGACAATGCTACATGAAGCCAATTCCTAGTTGGCTATCACAATGCATGAGGTGGCAATCATTGAGCCCTATGTCTTTGGTCCTTTGCATGCAAGCTTCCAAACATTAGTGGGTGATGGATCATCTCAATCATTCTATATGCAAGGAAGCATTTGACTATGCTATAAGTAATCATGTTGCGACCTTCATTGTTATTTCCTCAATTTGGTTTAGAATGTGGGTTTTTATTACAGGCATGTTGATTCATAACTTTCACTAGAACACATTTAATCATATAATTATGATATCGAGTGTTGTTGTTCCATCTAGTCAGGTTTGTATCTCCTAGACTCTTGAGCTTCCCCTGACCGCATACAATCTTTCTAACTCCATTGATAGCCTTACCCTTTTATATCCATTAGCTTTTCCCCTCATATCATGCTCTAATCCTATCCCTTAACACTATGCCTCAAGGTCACCACTCTTGCCAAGGATGTGGAGGAGGGATTAGCCCCTACAACTATGCCCCTCAACCACCCACCCATAACAATCTACTTAGGAATATGTAGGTGTTTCATGGCAGCAAAACCCTCTCAATATTCATGTAGAAATTGCTAATGTAAAAGCTAAAGTTCTCTTAGAAAAGGGTATCATATGTGACAACCCCTAGTTAATATTTGCTCACTGTAAGTAATTATAATTATTTAAAAAGGCTGAAAGAAAAGGGATACAAATTCCACTTGATTGGGGAGGTAGATTGCTTGAGGAATTGGTGAATTTAAATACATTATCCATCGGTTGGCTAAGACTTTTGAATGGTTTATCTTTGTAATTAATTTAACTGAAAAAAAAAAGGATAGGACCATGTGTCTGCTAGCTTAAACATTAAGCAAATATGACAAAACATTAAAGAACGGGAATGGGTTGTGTTGTAAAGGGAGGTTAATTACATGGATCCTTGGAAAAGACAAATGATTTATCTATTGGGAAGGCACATAATCAAGTCGACGAGAAGGGAGAGCAAAGAGGACATTCTATCACACATGTGCATAGGCAACGAAGGAGAATTCATTCAATGCATACACAGTGGAACATAACAAAGGTGAGTAGTGGCTTGCCTAAAGTCTAAAAAACCCACTAGAAGCTTGTGGATTGATGAATCTATTGGACTAGAAAAAACACTCAGGTATTTGTGAGAGTTGATGAACCACCATGACTTTCCTTGAAGGTTGAAGCTCTGGTACTTGATTCATTAATGAAGTACTTAGACAGGTGATCTCTTTACCCATCAATAACTTATCCACTAATGAACCTTCCATTGATGTGCACTATCTTCTCCTGAAAGTGAGTCAAGACTCTATGTATTGTGTTATCCTGGCATGGATGTTAATCATATCTAAAAAATTTGGAAGATAGAGTGGAAGCTTGTGTAGTTGTTGGATGAAGGCAAAGTGACCTTGTGACACCTTGTCTCAACTGTCAATATTGGTTAAGTTCCTCTCAAAAGCACTCCACCTCAACCACTAAAATCTGGCTTGGGGGTGACAACTACAGGTAAATGTGGTTGTGGCTTATTAGCTTTGGGTGGAGAGTTAGAGTCCCAATATCAGTTTCCAGATCATTTACAAAATAAGTATTCTCTTATGCCTTTGTGCATGTGATTATCACGTCTCTAATATTGTGCTAAAATAATGTCATGATAATGTTAAAGAGTATTATTTTCCTATAATGAGGAATATTAACATCTTGTGTAAAGATTTTAAGGAATGGTTCATTTCCTATGAATATTCCTGAGCTAGAAATTAACCTATGAATGTGTGAGCATGAAGATATGGGAATTTATGTTAATGATTAAATAACTGCATTGACATGGTTGGATATCAAGTCACTATGTCAATATCGTTCATGTTAACAATAAGGGATGTGAATTTTTGTTTAGAAGTGCTTCTTGATTATGTTCCCATCCCAGGAATGGGTTTGTCCCTGTTTCCATCCTAAGCTTGCAAATTGGTCTAAATGGTTGTGTATAGAAGAGATAGACAAATCTATGTTAACCGAATGAATGCCTACAATAAATGACTTAGATATTAGACTGATATTTACCTACAAGTTCAGGAGGAATAGCTTGATATATATATATATATATATATTCCCAGGAATGGGTTTGTCCCTGTTTCCATCCTAAGCCTGCAAATTGGTCTAAATGGTCGTGTATAGAAGAGAGAGACAAATATTTGTTAACCGAATGCAATAGGCTAGACTGAGCCTTGTTGAAAGCTCATGAGAGATATATGTAATGATAAAACTCAAGAAGGGTAACATTTTAATTACTTATGTGAAGGTCCAAACATTTATGTATTCAGAGGTTGGGGTGAGGCCTTGGTAAGCTCACAAGGGATAGCTCGAAAGGGCTTGCATACACCCTTGCATGTCCATAGACTATATTTCAGAGGCCTAGGCAAAGTTCCCTTTACACATGCATTAACCGTGAACAAGTGTTGTGGGATTGGAAGTCCAAAGCCTGTAGGAGTAAAAGGGGACTTAGGCTTAAGCATTGTGTGACCAGGCACCATGTCCAAGCACAAAGGCATGAGAGTTTCTAGCCATTGAAGGTTGTAAAGTGTTAAGAGTTGCCCACACATATTGGAGGTTGCTATCCTAGAGATTTCGAATGGAGGGGCATGATAGAACTCTCGGGATTTAAGTCCTGGGTTGACATGGCATGTGGGGCCTATTCAGAGGGGATAAGTGCTACATGGCGGGAAAATATTACTTATAAGTCGAGGGGGAGGCTAAACATTATTACGTAGTGTACATTTCCACGTAACCTTGGAAGGTTATCTCCAACAGTTTCAATGGGGTTTTGTATTGGAACCCTCTGGAAATTTAGTTATGGGTTGACATGGTCACTGTTGGACCGCACTCACATACATTGCACATGCACACACACACATATATATCTGTGTGTGTGTGTGTGTGTTATGTTACAGTTTGGACCTAGGAATGCTTTAAATAACTACATTGACATAGTTGGCTATTCGGTCACTGCGTCGATAAATTGTTCATGTTAATAATAAGGAATGTGATTTATTGTTTAAGAGTGCTTCCTTACTATGTTCCCACCAATGGGTTTGTCCCCGTTTCAATTCTAAGCCTGCAAGTTGGTCTAACTTGTTGTGTATAAAAGAGATAAACAAATCTTTGTTAACCAAATTAATGCCTACACTAAAACAACTTAGCTTTCTACACCGATATTTACCTACAAGCTCAAAATGGATAGCTTGAAATGGCATGCATACACCCTTGTATGTCCATAGACTATACGTTAAAGGCCTAAGCAAAGTTCCCTTTACACATGCATTGACGATGAACAAGTGTCACAGGATTGGAAGTACAAGGCTTGTAGGAGTAAAAAGGGACTCAGGCTAAAGCATTATGTGACCAGGCACCGTGTCCAAGCACAAAGGCATGAGAGTTTCTAGCTATTGAATGTTTTAAAGTGTTAGAGTCGCCCACACATACCAGAGGTTGGTATACCAAAGATTTTGAATGGAGGGGCATGCCAGAACTCTCGGGATTTAATTCCCGGGTTGACATGGTGCGTGGGGCCTATTCAGAGGGGATAGGTGTTGCATGGCGGGAACATATTACCTATAGGCCAAGGGGGATGCTAAGAATTATTGCATAGTGTATATTGCCACGTAGACTCATAAGGTTTTCCCCAACAGTTTCAACGATGGTTTGTATTGGAACTCGCTGGGATTTTATTCCTGGGGTGATGTGGTCACTGCAGGGCCACACTCGCTACATTGCGCATGCACATACACACATATAATATGTTACAGTTTGGTCCTTGCGAGCCATAGTGAGAGGTTAATACGTGGCATGACATGAACATGTCAATAATTGTGTGGATTAAGGCAATCATGTGGGTGCCAGGTGGCAGGTTAGGTGACGTGGCACTATCTGATAGGTCAATCTTTTAATGGCCATATTTTTTGATCTGAGAGTCAGATGGAAGCACACTTTATATCGTTGGAAAGGTCTTGATGAGACAAACACAATGATGCTATCCATTCAAAGTTTTGAAGAAGTTATAAAAGATCAAAAAAATTAGACCCCATTTCCATAATGGGACATTGCAGATCGAGTTAACGTAGTAACTTCCTTCTTCTACCCTTAGTAGGGGCTAGGGATAGTAGGGCATGTGTTACACATTGCGTGAATGGGATTTCAATTATGAGATTGGAAACTGGGTATTTAACATTGGTAGTTCGAAGGATTCAGACACAAAATATTGACACATTAATCTTTACTTGCATAGGAAGGTTGTGGTGGGCAAAATTCTACAGGACTAAGACGAGGCTCGTGAGGAAAGTTTCCTACAATTGGATGAGGTTCAATTATAACTCAATAAGATCAATTCTAAGATCCCTACATCATGTCCATAGTAAGAGATCATCAAGCTATTATTACACAAGACAAGCATCATGAGCTGCCTCATGGTACTAATTATTATTTCATGAATTAATTTCCAATGTGTTTGGGCCCCATGCTTTTGATTTCTTTATCATAAAATATATTGTTTTTTGAACTCTTAATACGATAGTTATATTAAAGCATATGTTTGATATGTAAATCTTGTTTGGATTTGGACCTATCTCAGTCAAGATGGACAAACAACTCTTTTTCTCTTTTTCTTTTCTTTTTATTTTTTAATGTGAACCTGTGGAATCAACAACTAGGGTAGGTTTGTACTCACATGACATGGGGTTAATTTTGCTCACTACCACTATAACCTCCAAGCATGCCCACAATGTCACTGTAAACAATGACATATAGGATCATCTAAACTGCATTAATCTAGCCCGTACTAATTTTTTTTCTTCTAATTTTTACATAGTTCACATTAGTTTGATATAGAATTTTTTTTATTACGTCACCTCGCCGTCGCATCCTTGGCTCCAATGGTTAAGGGATGACGCACAACTTTCTGATACAGTAATCGTGTTGGAGCAATACTTTAACCATGCAATTTTTTTTTACTAAGTTCACTTTAGCTTTCATCGTTTTCGTACATGGAAAATTGGTTGTTGTATTCCCGCCGCCCCCACTAGAGCTACAAATCTTGAAGGAATATGTCAACCTCTGTGGGAAGGTCCGTCCAGTCTTACAGCGCGTTGTATCGACGGTTATCTTGCAACTAGATAGCATCGTCAATCTGAAATGCAGATCCTTTTACAATGGTAAAATATTGTCTCAATTACATTTCCAATTGACAACATCCACATTGCCCCATAGATTGTTTAGAAAAGTCATATGAAATTTAAGACTAGCAATTGCACCTAAAGGTGCAAAGATACACTGAAGGAATAGAAGAGTTGGGAAGATCATTTAAAAAACTGAATCACTAAATATAAAATCTATTATTTCTAATAGAATAAATATTAGATGAAGTTTATTTGGAAAAAATTGAGCAAACTCTATTATTAAGAGCACCCTTCTACTTAAGTGGTTGTTTACTTATGATGGAAATTTGCCATTGCAACATTTGGTTATGCCCAAAGTAAGATGACTAATGGAAAATTATGCAGGGAAATAGTTAAATGATCACAAAATTTATACAATTCCTTATTTAATTCTTTGATTATTGAGGAAATTGTTGGTTTAGTATGTTGGCATGTTGGGCACGGAAAATTGTGAAGACAAAATGGTTTAGTTTTCACATTGTTGCTTATACTATTTGGATTAATACAGCTCATAGGATAACTTCAAAGAGCATGACAAAAAGGTGACTGGGCAGAGATTTTCCAAGGAAGGCTAGAGGCACACTTGAGTTACCAAAAGATGATTATAGATATCATCGATTTGCCCATGATAGGGAGACATAGGGCCACTTCGCGACCAATAAAATATATATTGATATTTTGCCTAATTACTTTTAGTTTATACCAATTTATATATCTGAATATTTAACAATTTGTCTTTATGTAAACATGGTTTTAACATAAACATGTTGATTTTTCTTCTTGAGAAAAATCATATTAAAATAAAAAATAATCCATATTCATTTCTTAATATATAAAAAATAAATTATATATAGTATATATATATATTATTTAAATTTAAATTAATAAATAATTATATAAAAATTTAAATTAAATGATCATTTTTGAGAAGCTTAATAATTTTTACAATTCCTATAAAATTTATCTGATAGAAAAGTGAAAACTATTTTGATAAATATGCAATTTAAATTATTTAGCTCTTTGTATAAATCAGGCCAACTTTTTTTTTTGAAATTATCAAAACTATTTAGAAATTGTAAATCTCTATCACCAAGAAAAGAATAAAAACCTTTGAAAGGTTATTGAACTCTGAAGAGATTTGTGAAAACTAATTTGATGACTTTACAATTTAAATTGTGTAGCTCTTTCTACAAATAGGCCATTTTCCTTTTGAAATTTTCAAAATTATCTAGAAATTATAAATATCGATCAGTGGCTACAGAATAAAAAACTTTGAAAAGTTACTGAGCTCTCCAGAGATTATTATAAATATCTATCACTCGCTAGAGAATAAAAAAACTTTGAGAAGTTAATGAGCTTTAGATTTTATAAAAGGTTTAAAAAGTTAAAAAATTTTGAATTTTTTTTTTTTATAAATATAGAGAAATAGATTAATAGGTTTTCTCCATTCTCATTTAGCTAAAAACTTTATTCAATAATAATGAAATATATAGTCTATTATCTACCAAATAAATTATGATTTCCACCAAATATAAAAATATAATTTTCCCCAAAAGGAAAAAGTATAAATACAAATATAATAAAAAGTTTTCTCTCTATACATATTTAAACTAAACTATGGTTTTCACCAAATAACAATAAAAGTATAAATACAAATGTAACAAAAGTTCTTCACGTTTACTATTTTTTCAGAAAGGTTATTTACTCAAAAAGGTTATTCGCTAATTGTAAAATGAGAGTGATTTGCTATGCAAAAATATTACAGGGCGATAGAGAAATGAAGGTTGTTATCTGAAGCCCCACGGGGTAGGCGAGTTGGTAATCACAATGCAGTGAAGTTCCTTAAAATGGCAGGCTCCGTACTGAAGGTCACGAGTTCAAATCCCCAACGGCACCCTAACCTAGGGATTATAGTGGTAGCCCACTGCTTATAGTGGCCCAAGGGTTATAGTGGTAGTCCACGGGTTAATCGACCCATGAAGTTGCGAGACTGTGTCAGTTGTTAATTCCTCTGTTAAAAAAAAGAAAAGAAAAGAAAATTGCTATTTGAAACTTAAAAGACACAGATAGAAAGAAACTTAAAAAACACAAATACAAAGAAATGAAATTTAAAGACAAAAATACTTAAAAACGAAAGGTTACTACTTGATAAAATCACTAGTTTCTTAGCCACATCTATGAAGATTCAAATGACATTACACAAAATTTGAAACTCCTTTCAGTCAACACGAAGATCAAGATTGTACAAGAGAATAAGTGGGCATACTTATCATTATGCATCACATTTTTTAAAACCAGAGAATGCTTGAATAAAGAGATTTATCAGACTTCAAAGACTAGAAATCCATTGGTTATCAAAATCGCAAACAAGTGAAATCCCTGCAAGTGGATAATGCCTTCTGATCCCCTCCCTGACAGAAGAAAAACGATTCCACGCGATCGAGTAGGCAGTTATCCCCAAATGTCACATTTACTTCACTTGGTGATAAATCATAAAGGAGGTCGGAATTTCTTGAAACATAAAGTTGTTGGAAAAAAAAAAATCGAACCAAAGGCTCCTTGCCGGTTATACTGGCCGAAACCCTCTCTGCATATTGGAGGGGGATTGTTCCTATGAAGTAATTGTACTGCAAGTAAAGTTCAGAGAGGTTGGGCCTGGCTGCCATGAATACATGCAGAGCGCCATGTACTCTGTGTAGCTTAAGTTCACTTCAATCAGCTAATTGTCAAGCCACAGGTGAAAAGCTCAAGCCATAGGAGAAAAGCTCCCCAAAGTCTGAATCACAGGGATCCACTGAAAAATTCCAGGAGCTGAGACACGATCCGACTTCAATAGAATTCACATCTATGGAATCCTTTATGGCCTTGAGAGCTCTACGTCCCCGAAGAAGAAGTGGTTAAATTTTGGTTCTATGTAAATGTATTTAATGTAAAATTGATAATTCATTTGCAAGGAAGTTTAGTGCCTTCCACTTTATTCCTACTTAAACAAGTGCCGAAGGGCAACTTAGTCCTTGTCACTCAAGTTAAAAATTATGTTAAGGGAAAATTGCATTAAAAATTATAACATATATTGGTCAAAGTTAGCCAAATTAAAAGTGGTTAATAGGTCAATGGAGTCCTATAGTCTTGATTTGTGAGGAACCAATAAATTGAGATGTGAAGTGGATAAATTAATTGTTTGCTCTGCACTTGCACTTGCATAAATTTTGGTGGGTAGTGACCAATATTAAGTATACATATTTATAGTTTTACTCCTACATAAGTGTTGAGGAAAACATAAATAATGGTGAGAATAACTCTTGGTAAATATATTTATTTGCATCTTATTCCTATAGATTTTGTATGCAAAACAGTGCTAAAGTTATTGTGGGAAAATGGTAAATATGTTATTTACTTTTCTCAAAACTTAAGAATAAAAAATTACTGCACATATGAATATTGCGAATACATCCATAAATTATGACATAAAATATGTGAGGCTGTTATCCACTTGGCATTATCTTGTGCAAAGGCTGCAATAAGACCTTCAAGTTATGGCCCAATCAAATGTTTGGAAATTAGGTTTTTTAATAATATTGAAAATTAAATATTTATTTATTGTAGAAATTTTGAATAATAAACACATATTTAATGGAAATTATCTTGATCATGTACTATTGCGGAATACATACACAATACATAAGCTCCTCCACGTTGATCATCAATATAGCGGCATCAATAACAATAAAGCATCAAGAGCATGCACACATTAACACAGTATGTAACCCGGGGAAAGCTTACAGCTGAAAACCCCACACTATTGTATATTAATGATTGAGAACATGTAAAATTACAATAGTCAATACTTCTCACAAGTATCCAGCACTATCTCCACCTGTTACACACAATACAACTTAGATCTGATCTCCAAATCTATTCCAATGCTTGCCTGCCTCCACTGCTCAATACCTGCTCGAGAATGGATGAGAATGGTTGAACCAAACTCATATTTACCTCAAAAGAATCACTCACACTAGGAATCACGTGAGCAGAGGCTATAATCACTCGGTATTGGCCAATTCTTATTGGCATAACTCAATCCCATTGATTGTGCAAATCCTCATGCACAACTATAGTCACAACTGATAGCAATTTGATCCTCTAACACTTGTCCCTGTTGAACTAAACATGCACTAACATGCAACTGAGTTAACTGATGTATTCTTTAGTTGCATTATGAGTTAATAATTATTTTAACAACTCATCATTAGTCTATTTGCAGTTAGACTAATTACAACTAGTTTAACCAAGTCAAACTGAACACAACTCCATCAACTCCACCAAACTCAACTGATTGAGTTCTAATTGAAGTCATGCATGCAACAACTCAACTGACCCACAAAGAAAGTGTATTTCCTTCTGACAGCTGCATGTGCCACATCTGTAGCTCAAACTGAAGTGATCCAAGAGAATAAGATAAACTTTATAGTCGAAATATTATTATAAGCTAATAATATTTGACTGCTCTATAATTAGACTTGACAGTGTCACTGTTGTTGTCTAAAAATAGAAGTCCATCTATTTTTTCCAACTTGACCAATCATCCATAAACAACATCCTGCAACTCATAGACATGATCCAGATGTCTAAAAATAGACTTTGCGCCATAATTTGCCTGCGGGCCCACTTAGTGAAGGCGACTCTTTTCACTAAGCTCCATCATCTTGTTGCAATCTCAACAAGATTGTAGCACTAGACATTGGATGAAACTTTGACTTTGGAAGTGGATTCTAGACTTCTTGGGAATGAGGTGAATCATGGTATTACTTTGAGGGTGGAGGTGTGAGCCTTTAGATTCCCTTGTTGATTGATACATGCATCGTATCATTTTATTTGTTGGTTGAGAAAATGTTCATGTGTATATGTGTGTATTATTTTAAATATTGTATCGAGCTGGATCTATAAAGATGCATGACCAGTATGGTTATTTTTTGGTTGAAGCAAATGTGTCTGTGTATATACGTGTATATTATTGTAAATACCATAATGATTTGTCTCATAAAGCTCTAGTAAACTGTATAATTGTCAGGTTTCAACAATGGTCATTGTAAATACTGCAACGAGCTGTGTTATAAAGGTCCATGGGCAATATTTTTTTTTAGCGGTTTGTTGGTTGTAGGTGTCATCAAACACCAAGGATGGTGTTCCCCTGGGGGGGGGGTTGGTTATGTAACAACCCTAGTCAAAAATCCATGTAAAAAATATATATAAGACCGAGGTCATGGGACACATATTCCAAGTTGAATGGTGGGAAACACATCCTAGTGGGTGTTTATTTCGATTATTATGGATAAAGGAAAATGGCAAAGGATTTGGAAAGAAAAAGTGGAATTTATTTATGAAAATAATGGAAATTAGGAGAACAGGGAGGTGAGAGGTCACAAGTTGCACATGAGGAGGAAATTGAAGTAAAATAATGGAAAATTGAAGAAATTAGAGGCCTCATTAATCAAAAGGCTTATGAGGATCAATTCTTGGACTTTTGTTAGTTCACTTGTGGATCTCATTATACTCTCTCTCTCATACTCTTGGACTGAGTTTTCTTGGAGCACTCTTGGAGGAGTGTAACATACATTAGATTTGGAGAAAGAAGGAAAAGGAAAGCAGGAAAGCTCAAGGGGCAAACAGGATCAACAACTATAACTGGATTGCTTTGTAGATATCGATTCGCATGTATGGTTTCCTTGATATTTTTAGCATGCATGGAACATGCATGTGGTTTTTTGGTTATGATCTGTCATTGGCATGGAGGATTGCCTGGATTGACAATGTTTTCTCCTAGCCTTACCATTTCCTGGATAACCATGGTGTTGTGGGTTTCTTTCCCTTTTTTTTTTTTCTGGTTGGTTCTCATGTTCCTTTGGCTATGGGTTGAGTTATTAGTTCCTGGAGCCTTGGCTGGAAAAATGCTTTAGAGCCCTGTAACAACTTGGGTTGAGTTACTAGTCCTAGAGCCTTGGTTGGATAAATACTCTAGAGCCCTTAATGGGTTGAGTTACTAGTACTGGAGCCTTGGTCGGACAAAACAATTTGGAGGTTAACAACAATTGTGAGTTAAGTTACTAGTCTTGGAAGCCTTAGTTGGAACAAATGTTCTGGAGCCATGGACAACTTGGGTGGAGACCAATCTGGTGGTGGTTAGTGATGTTTGGTCATGAGGTGGAATCACTGGTTGAGGGTTGAGGTGGTTTTGCCTCTAGAAGCCCTGGTTCGGTTTTTTTGGATTTGATCCACGAGATCCCACATTCATGCTTGGAATATGGCACAAGGGTGATTAGATGAAAGAAATATTTGGTTCAACCAATATATGGTCGGGTGGTACATGGAATTCCTAAACCTAATTGCATTTTTCATATGTTAATAAGAGTTTCTCTCCTCTTGTATTTGATGGGTAAATATACTTTTTTATATGTGGTTTTTATGGTTGTTATATCCTTGTTATTTCTATTGGTTATATGCTGGTTATGAGCATGTTTTATGAAAAACTTGATGTATGGCTCCCATCATGTTTTGATTTAAAAATGAATGAAAAATGAATATATGACTTAATAGATGATAATGCAGCTATCTTGATAAGGCATCAATGTTTCCTTATGATTCTTAGATACGTATGAGACACCTATACTGATATATGTTGTTATGACTTGTAGAATGCATATTTGTGACATGTTTGACGAAAAGCCTGTCATGGCTAGTAGGGGCCAGATCAAGTACTTACATTAGTATCATTGTTTCAATGTTATTTTTCATTTTTGGAAGTTTCATGAATTTCTGGGCAGTGGCTCTAGACCTAGCCCTAAAAAAGTGGCACAAAATCTAGGGACACTGGCTCATAACTAGTTGAAAAAGTCCCCAGTCGCTGGCATGCCCTTTCCGTGGGAGAAAGTGGAGGGTCTTAGTCGCATGCATGCCCATGTCCTGGGAGTGACTGAGGCTCTAGGTAAGTAAAATGTCAAGTTACCCCGGGGATTGGTCACCTGGAAAGGTTGGTTGGCTCATGAAGGTTATGTAACATGTGTAGAAGGTCATATTGGTTGTGTTTTGTCAGTTCCACCCCCTTAACTGTACATGGGGAGTTGGATAAAATCATAGTAGCATCTCGCCACATGTTTACCCCAGTGGAATGGTTGACTTGGGTAAATGTGGGAGGAGGGTGTTACAGATTGATAATGGTTTCAACCTTGCCTTGCTATTTATTGGATAGCCATGATGTTGTGGGTTTTCCACTTTCTTTTCTGATTGGTTTTCATTTTTCCTTATGATTTTGGGTTGGAACAAGCACTTTGGAATTTCTGGAACAACTTGGGTTGAGTTATTAGTTCCTGGAGCTGTATGTTGGGACAAACGCTTTGGAGCCCTTGGTGGGTTGAGTTACTAGTTATTGGAGTTGCTATTGGAACAAACGCTCTGGAGACCTGGAAGGTTGTGGGTTGAGTTACTAGTTCCTAGAGCCCTAGATAGCTTGGGTAGAGACCAATCTGGTTGATGTTAGTGATTTCCGAACTGTAGAGGTGGAATCAATGTGGTTGATGGTTGAGGTGGTTTGGCCTCTAGAAGCCTTGGTTGGTTTTGTCTTGGTTTATTCCATGAGATCCCACATTCATGTTTGTAATATGGCATGGGAGTGATTGGATGAAAAAGAGATTTGGTTCAACCCAATCTATGGTCTGGTGGTATAAGGAAGTCCCTGACTTGGTTGGAATTTTCATATGTTAATTTGAGATTTTTTCTATTGTGATATATGAGCATATGTGTTGGTTACGATGGCTATCTTATGACTGCTTGGCCATGGTTTCTATTCTGGTTATGAGTTGGTTATATGATATATTCTACCTATGGATCCTTTCATGTTTTGATAAGTATCTACATGGTTGATGAATGCATGGAATAATAAGTGTTATTGTAGCTTTTTGGAGAGGACATAGATCCTTCTTGATGATTCTTTGATGAATTTTAGACTCTTATGATTAGATATGCATTCACAACCTATAGCTTATATGTTTGTCATGTGTTTGTTGAAATGTATGCCATGCACTAGGTGTGTCCTAGTCAAGAACTTGTTCAAGTTTTGTATGATTAGCTTTGTTATCATGATATTTATGATTCTGGAAAGTTACAGGTAGTTTTGGGTAATGGTCTAGAGGATAGCCTGAAAAGTGGCTCATATTCCAGGAATGCAGGCCCAAAGCTAAGGCTCTGAGGTCATAATTGTATTGGTGTGGGCTTATGCATGTGATTGGAGCCTCATAACTGCATGCATGCAATGTTGTGGGTGCGGTTGTGGCCCCAAGGCAGTGAAAAAGAGCCCCAACTTAGGGATTCATCACCTTGAATGGTCATTTGGCTGCTTAGTGGTCTATAGCCCTTGAGGGATGTTTGTAAGTTGTCAGTGTGTTAGAACCACTTCCATAACTGGAACTTGGAAGTTGGGTCATGTCATAGTGACACTCGTCTCATGTTTACCTTGAAAGGCTAATGGAATTGGGTAAATGTGGGAGGAGGTCATTACAGTCATATAGAATCCTGCGTGGCTTCCACGTAGCCTCTCCCAACCTACGTGCCTTCTGCCACCTCAACCTTGTTGAGGGTCCCATAGGGTCCTGAACCATCATGTAAATCATTGATTTAAAATTATGAAATTTATGGTCGACTGGTGACCTCTCCACATTAATCCACACATCTTTGTTAATTCCTTGGGATGTACTTTTTCCCATTCCTTGGGATAGGCATACATTTGTTCCCTGACATTAAGATGCTTCCATCTCATAGATACTTACCTCTGCTTCCCAAGATATATATGTTTCCATCCGTAGACAAGAACAATTTCCTAGTGTGCCTTGCACCTCTCGTTAATAGTGCCATCTGCCCACACTTGGATGAAGTCACTAGCACACCTCCATAGCGTGATGAAAAACTTGGTGGTAGGTGAAGGGCATTTCCTTATCTCATTCCTCATTTCACAAATACTTCTCGCCAATCCCAATGTAGTGCGAGATGAACATTCCACAACAGCTAACGAAAATTTTCCCTTGTAATCTTATCAAGCCCATCTGGCCAGAACACAAGCTTTTTGCCTTGTGATGCATGGAATTAGAAAATTAAGGATTTCTAGGACATATTCCAAGCCTTCCTTAAAGCCCAATGTTGTGCATAACATCGACCTATACAAAAATGAAACCCTCATTTCTACATTTGACAAAAGGAATTATAAACATGATTTTTGCTAGACACTAGACAAGCCAAGTAGTGGTTAACATTGATCTACATTTTAAGAATAAAATAACATGCCACAAGCCAAGATGGGTGGAACACAATACCATCAGACCATTGATAAAACATGCAATGCAACATAAAGACAGTTAGTGGTCTTGGCTAGTAAATAATCTTAGCCACAATAACAATGAAATCCACACATTTTAATTTAGATTTGTAACTAGAAAAGTATCAGCAAACCCAGGGGTCTCCAAGCCCCTCAAACCATTAGAACAATCACATCTCATTAAAGAAAACCAATAATAACACAATTCCTACATGGATAGTGCCGAATATGACCATTGTCATAGCCCATAACAACATCATTCAGCATTCATAATGCAACAGAAATACAAGTGAATACACTTATCTATATAGCTTAATCACTAACAATTGAGGGAGTGACTTTCACTCTCCACCCAACTGTAGCCCAACTACACTGCAATCTTTCTTACAGTTGACCACCTCGAAGACAGATTTCGAGTCTAAGGAGTAAGTGCTCAAGGGAATTTTGACTAATGCCAATCAATTAAATCACACAGGAATCTAGAGACCACCCTGTCTCCATCGGCTTAGATATCCCACAGTGTCTCCACCTCTTCAACCAAGAATTAGAACAGACTAAATCTCCATCTACTAATCATGTAGATATAAAACACATGCACAATTTACCCTCTACTATCCAAGAATCCAAAGTAAATTGAGTTTCCATCTACTCAACTCGATATATCTCCATAATATAATGTATCCACTTGCTTCTTCTCTCCACCCAAGCTCCTATGTGTGCTCATTTTGCCAACATTGTTCCTAGAGTTCTTCTTCCATGCCTAGATCGACACCCTGTAACCACGACACACTATCCCATGTATGTAATGTTTTCTCTTAGTCACAACCATGCCTTCTCTACGTGTTTCACCTCTCAATTCTTTCCTTTAGCTCTTTGAATGCTTACTACTGCCCATTCTTTCCTGTCAACTCCTTTTTTCCATTGACCCCCTCGTCACGTCTTATGTGTTGACCATACATCACAACCTATGAGGAATAGAGCTAGTATGGTCTTGTCCTCCACTCAAGAAGCCCATACTCAACCTCCCTGCCTACCATGCAAGCCATTAAATCCAGTCATAAAATTTGGTGGCCATGAAATGAACAACCATAGTCAACCAATACCTAAGCAACTCCTCTCCAAACTCTAAATTCATGTCCACTCCTTTAAGCCAGTCATTATTTTTACATTTCCACAATATTTACATGATTTACAAATTCATCATGATAATTACAAGAGGGGTAGCCAAAAACGGCTATTAAATGCTAATCAAATCTTAAATTCTAAAAAATAACTTAAAACTATAATTTACATTCCCCATGGGGGTGTTACTTTGACATGACGATGAACATTGATTTACGAGTAAGGGGATTTGTGTTTATTTTTCCCAACATATTTGACTTGTATGTTTCAAGGTTGCATGTAGTTTCATTAATTTAATGTTGAATGAAAGGTGGTGGTTGGTTGTTAGTTCAACACCATCTGAACTTTTTATCTCTTGTCCCTATACTCTCTATTGCGTCCTTCCAATCATGATGGAGGTGGAGGCATATATGTAGCTAAGGGGAAGCTAGAATATGTACGTAGGAATGGAATTCATGTAGATTTTTCACAACTACTCTCCTACGATGTGGATTTTGTGGTAGTATGACTACCTTGAAGGAAGTTGGGAGGTGATTTTTTTGTAGTGTTTTAAATCTTGATTTATGTAAGCTAATTTAAGTGAATTTTGGTTTGGATTAGACAATTCAACATTAAAGAACAACAACCCACTTTCCAAGGTAAATATCTCCCTCTTACTCTCTGATTCATTACTCTTAGGCTTCAAAGAATTGGTTTTTCCTTTAAAAATGTATTCTCTCCCTCTTTTCTTCATTTATTTTTGGTCTTTTATAATTAAGCTTTCCCTTGTGCTCGTAACTGTGAAGTTTAGTTTATGGTTTGTTTGGTCTTTCATTACTAGGTTTATTAATTGAGGTCATAGCCACTTTGTTTTTGAGCCCTTATACTTTGTGTCTAAAGGTCGCATCTTTTGCTCTCCTCTCACACTCAAGGATTTTGTTAGGTTTAATGATCATGTGTTTGTTATTTCTCCTCATTTTTAGGGTGGTTTTATCCCTTATGCCCCATTCTCGTATCCCATCATCCCACCTTCCTTCAAAGCTCGTGTTGACTTAGCTTCTCCTCACTATTATATCCCCTTGTCTTATGTCTTCTCCCTTTTTGTGGATCATTTTGATGCCTAGGATTCATTAAACCTTAGGCGAAAGGAGCCATTGAGGGGCCCAATCCTCTTCCTCATTGAGAGTCCAAGTTCTTGTGCAATGTTTTGCTGAAATCTACACAACTTCTATACCTCTAGAAATTTGTCGAGAAATCCATCAGGCTGAGGATGAAGCTCAGGGGGAAAGGAGGTTTATATCCAATGTATACATCTAAGAAGAAGTTAATAGTTGGATTACCAATACTGGTAATAATTGCACTAAGAAAACTTGTTACATGTAGACAATAGATTTATATTGGCAATTGAAAACTATCATGGGGAATGATCAGGTGCTCAAAAAATAGCTCAAAATTCAAAGTTGTTGGATCAGTGTGGAACCTATATGACTGGGTAGTTCTCATCATCCTGAATCTGAAGCAACTTGTTTCGCACAAAACAAACATCGTATGCTCCCAAAATCATGTTTTGTTCACTTTTCCAAACAAGCGATTTTCTTAAAAAATATTGACAACCCAGTCAGCAGTCTGTACTGCTGATGTGGCGCTAACTAGGTAGGTGTATGTGGCAGGTTGACTAGTCAATGGGCTCAACGAATCGTGTTTTGTGAAGTGGCACATTTTCATTGGTGTAATTTGGCGTATTATTATTGACTGGTGGGTGGCCAACCATTTGATGACACCTAGCCTAGTCAAATGCTACCACGTGACAACCCGAGGGCCACCAAAATTATGGATCAAGTTCGAGTAGAGGCAGCTCAGGTCGAACTCGTGACCAAAAACCACCGACCAAAGCCTTCCACTAATATACCATATACATGATTCTTAACATATATGGTCCGCGAGTTTCATTTAAAGTTGATTGTGTGTCATTTTGGAGGTGGGGCCAGCCCTTGGTTGCACCACTAGCACACGACCACCAGTGGCGAGGAGCGTGGGGCCTGGCCAGCGGGGGCGGGCCGTTGGCCTTAGCCCCGGGCACATGGCCCCCCACGTGCCTAAACTTTTCACACTTAAGGCCTTAAAGGCCGAATTAAGGCGCCCTTAATTTGCGCCGGTTTTTGGGAAAAATGGCACTTCGTTAGCACATTCTAGGGTGAAATTGTGGGTTAGGTGCCAAATTTTGGGGAGTTTGTAGAGTGAATAGCAGTCAAACTTTGGAAAATCATAACTGGATGAGTTTTTTACCAAATCAGGAGTAGAAAGAGGCTACATAGGAATTTTTTGCCATTCTGGAGCCATTGGAATAGGTTTCAAATCTTTCTGAGCATTGTAAACTGGTGTATTTATTCTTTTGAGCATCATAGAGAGGGCCAAGCCATTGGAAGTTGAACCAAGGAGACGTAGCTTAGGAGGGGTTAACTCCTTCATCATGTGCTGATGTGATATTGTTTACGATGATGTTTATGTCTGTTATATGTTGTTGTTCAGTCATTTGTTCATGTTAATTTGCACATAAAATTTACATAAAAACACTCAAAATTCCATGTTTAAACTTGCAAATAATCTTATGAATCCTCAAGCACATTTAATATATTATGAAAATGAATTTTAGCACAAAAAAACTAATTTTCTCAATCAGATCAAGTTTGGTATCAGATCTCTTGGTTTTATTTGTGCAAAAAAGATTTAACTGTTTGCAAATGAATGTCATGCTTACAAGGTTGAAACTCAAGAGAGGAGAAGGGAAGCTGGTTGAAAGCCCTAGAGTTGGGTCAAGGGGAAGGAGGGCAAGGTTACCACAATCTCCACCACCATTTCTTCCTCAATTTGTAGTTGAGACTCCTGTGAGCATGTCTCATGAAGGAGAACCTACAAACATGACAGAGGATGAGAAGGTATCCAGGAAGGCTTTCTTTGATATGTCAGAGATGGTGAAGGTCCTCTATGAAGAGAGGAATACCAGACTATAGGGTGAAAGCTCCAAACCTCCCAAAGGAGAAGGTTCTTCAAGAGGAGGAGGTAATGGAAATGGAGGTAAACCTCCAACCACTCCACCATCTTCTTCATCTTCTTCTTCACAAGCATCTTCACCCACTTCCACTAACACAACCCTTACGCATACTCATAAACATACCTCAAAAGAAACTAGTAAATCACCCTTATTAAAACTTAATGTTAAATTTGAACTACCCATGTATAATGGTGAAGTGAATGTAGAGAAGCTTGACAATTGGGTTCGTCAGTTGGAGGTCTATTGCAGAATCCAAAACCTTTAAGAGGATGAAATAAATATTTAATTAGCTTTCTTGAGTCTAGAGGGTGAAACACTAGTATGGTGGGAATCAAAGACACAAGAAGAGATAAAAAAACATGGTAAGGTCTCAATTTCTCGGTCTGATTTCATTGTTGCAATTAAAATACAATTCTACCCTCTAGCTTATATGCAGAAGGCCATCATGAATTGACATAACTTTAGACAACTTAAAGGTCAAAATGTGCAAGATTACACACAAGAACTCAAAAAAAGGTCTCTAATGTTAGGTGTAGATTTGCAATCACAAGACACATTGCTGAAGTACATAGGGGGATTACAAAATTACCTTAGGCATACTATCCTTATGTTTAATCCCAATAATCTAGATGAGGTGTATGTGCAAGCCACTCATCTTGAGGCAAGAGGGAAAAACGCTCCAGAAGAGGGTAGTAAGAGGCCATTTAAGGGTAAAGAAAAATAAAAGGGTTTCAAAGGGAAGGGAAAGAAAAATGCATCTATTAAGAAGGAAGTAGAGAAATTAAGATGCAAACATTGTTCCAAAGAGGGTCACGATGAAGCACATTATTGGAAGCTTCACCCCGAAATGAAACCAAAGAAATTCAATACCAAGGAAAAACAAAAGACAACTGCAACCACTCAATAGGACTTGGGATCCGATTCGAGTGATGAAACTAAAATTACAGCCATGGGTATGAAAGGAAAAGAATCCATTGCTAGCACTAGTACTTCAAATTCACACAATGAAACTCAAAATGAAAAGAAAAGGATAGAACTTTTCACATAAGGATGATCTCAAAACATAGCAAAATTGATACTCTTTTCGACAGTGGCTATCAAGCCAATCTTATCTCTGAAAACATTGGTAAAAGTTTAAACTTGGAAACCATTCCACATCATAAACCATATCCATTAAGATGGTTGTGTGACAATGCACAATTGCAAGTAACTAGAAAGTGTAAATTGAAATTCACCATTACTGCAAATTTCATAGATGAAGTGGAGCTTGATGTTGTGCCATTAGACATATTTGGTATAGTTTTGGGCAGTCTGTATCTCTGTGACAGAAAATCTATCTTCTATGGACATGAAAACAAATACTATTTGTTCAAAGATGGAGTAGAATATATTGTGAGAACTCATAGAAAGAAACTAAAATTTTCACTTGTTAATGCAGGGCAGATGAAAAGACTAGTGAATTCAAGTAAGAATTTTGTGCTTCTAATGATCAAACCCAAGAATGATGTTGATAATGAATCTTTTCAAGGTTGTGATTCAAGATTGAAATATGAATTGGTTGATGTTGCTAACCATATGATGAGATGTTTCAGGAACCAAAAGGATTGCCTCCCAAGAGAGGAATCCAACATGAGATACAGTTGCAACAAGATAGTCCTCTTCCTAACATTGGCATGTATAAGATGTTAGTGATGGAAAGTGTAGAAATTAAAAAACAAATTGAAGAGTTGTCGGATAAAGGGATCGTCAGGACAAGTTCTTCACCATGTGGTTCACCTATTATTTTGGTGCCAAATAAGGATGGAGCATCGCATATGTGTGTGGAATTTCGTGCATTGAACAAGATTATGGTAAGAACCGTTACAAAATGCCTAGAATAGATGATTTACTTGATCAATTGAAAGATGCAAAGTATTTTACTAAGTTGGTCTTAAGGAGTTGTTACCAGCAATTTAGAATTGTTGAAGGAGACATTTGGAAGACAACATTCAAAACTAAACAAGGATTGTTAGAATGGCTAGTTATGCCTTTTGGTTTATGTAATGCTCCTGCTACCTTCATGTGTGTGATGAATGATGTGTTGAGGCCATTCATTGATGATTTTGTTATAGTCTACTTAGATGAAATCTTAATTTTCAGTAAATCTCGTGATGAACATGTTATGCATGTGAGAAAAGTACTTGACGTCTTAAAGAAAGAACAATTGTATCTAAAGATGTCAAAGTGTGAATTTGGAAAAAACTTCTTTAGTTTACTTGGGTCATATTGTTGGAGGAGGTGAGTTGAAAATAGACCCCTCCAAGGTTGATGTCATTTTGAATTGGCTAAGGCCTAAGAGAGTTACTGAGGTAAGAAGTTTTTTAGGAGCAGCCCAATATTGGAGGAAATTTATTGCTAACTTTTCTTCTATAGCATCTCCTTTAAATGCATTGAAAAGTATGAAAAAGGTTTTTTCAGTGGGGAGGCAAACAACAAAAAGCCTTTGATACATTGAAGGAAAAGATTAGTTCAGCTCCAGTACTTGCACTTCTAGACTTGACACAGTCATTTGGTATCCAGATTGATGCTAGTGACTACACCATGGGTGCAATCCTCATGCAACATGGTAAGCCTATCTATTTTCATTCGGAAACTTTAAATGGTGGAGTGATTAATTATCCTACATATGACAAGAAATTGTATGCATTGGTGCAAAGTGTGAAAAAGTCTTGATGGATAAGGAAACAATCATTAACATTGATCATCAACCATTGCAATACTTGTAAACTCAATCTACGTTACAATCAAGGCACTTCTGATGGATGGGTTTTCTTCAACAATTCCACTTGGTAATAAGGTATAAGAAAAGTATCTGAAATAAAGTTGATGATATGCTTTCTAGGCCTATACTCAAGCATAATTGTGTTTTGCATGAAAGTTATATTGAGCAATATGCATTAGACAATGACTTTTAGGATGTTTACGCAAGCTTTAGTCAAGGTAAGCAAGTGGAGGAATTGGATTATCATTCGCATGATAACTTGTTGTACCATCTTGGCAAGATTTGTATTCCACAGGGAGAAAGAGTCAACATCATAAGAGAGGCACATACTTCCTTATTGATGGTCATTTCGGTCTAACTAAGACGATAGCACATCTAAAGAGGTATTGTTATTGGCCTCGTATGCTTGAAAGTGTGTCACGTTTTATTAAAGGATGTTCATTATGTGTAGTCAGTAAGCCTAACAATAGGAAGTTAGGATTGTAGGCACCACTTCTGGTTCCTTCACGACCGTGGGAGAGTGTTTCTATGGATTTTGTAGGAGGTCTTCCATTGTTAAAAACAGGTCATGATTATTTGTATGTAGTTGTGGATAGGTTCAACAAAATCGTGTATTTTGATGTCATGTAAAAAAGAAATTATAACTGAACAAACTACTCAGTTATTCTTTCAGAATGTATGGGTGCATTTTTTATTGTCCACATCCATTCTTAGTGATCGAGATTCTCGCTTTGTTGGGAATTTTTGGCCAAGCTTGTGGGGATTCATGGACACCGAATTGAAAAAGAGTACAACATTTCATCTGCAAATAGATGTTCAAACAAAGGTGGTGAACATGACAGTGATACATCTTCATGGGTATTGCAACAAACATCTTAAGTTGTGGGATGAACATTTGCACTATATTCAACATGCTTACAACTGAGCCAAGCACTCTTCAACTCAAACATCGCCATTTGAAGCATATTTGGGATACTTGCCTAAGTCCCCTTTGGATTTCATTTTCGAGAAAGATGTTGCTATTGATGGTCATAATGATATAGACAAGCAAGAAGGTTCATTGAACAAATCCAATTGGTACACTAAAGAGTTCAAGAACAACTTAAAAACAACCAAGGCAAGTACAAAGAAAGGCACGACAAGCATCATGTAGATCATAAGTTACAAGTTGGTGATGAAGTTTGGCTTCACATTAGCAAAGAGAGGCTCCAAGGAGAAGGTAAAAAACTGAAACCAATTAGATATGGTCCATTCATAATTCTGGAAAAGATTGGTAACAATGCCTTCAGGTTGGATTTTCCTTCATATATGCAAATTAATGTTATTGTTAATGTTGAGAACTAAAGGTTGTAAAAGCCTCCTTTAATTGAAGATCATGGAGAAATTTTCCAAATTCCTTCCATTGAGGATTTTTCTCTTATTCGTTGATGAACTACAACAAGACACCATTATTGACAGAAGAACAAGGTCTTCAAAATGAGGGAATGTGGATTACCTTCGAGTGGGGCTCAAGGGAACAAATCCTTCAAAGGACAAATGGATTGAGATTGGAAAGGTGAGGGAACTATACCCTCACATGTTGGACAACTGAAAGTGATATTTTTTGGGTCGAAAAGTCTTCCAGAGGGGAGGAATGATCAGGTGCTCAAAAAATAGCTCAAAATTAAAAGTTATCAAATCAATGTGGAACCTAGACGACTGTGTAGTGCTCATCATCCTAAATTTGGCGCAACTCATTTTGCGCAAAAAGGACACCGTATGCTCCCAGAATCATGTTCTGTTCACTTTCCCAAACAAGCGAATTTTTGAAGAAAAATTGACAACCATGTCAACAATACGTACTGCTGATGTGGCACTGACAGGGAAGGTGTATGTGGTAGGTTGACTGGTCAACAAGCTCAACAAATTGTGTTGTGCCAATTGGCACATTTTCATTGGTGCAATTTGGTGTATTATTATTGGTTGGTTGATGGCCAACCACAAGCTGACACGTGGCCCAACCATAGGTCATCACGTGGCAGCTTGGGGGACACCAAAATTATGGGTCAAGTCTAGGAAGAGGTAGCGGGGGTTGAACCTGTGACCAACAACAACTGAGCAAAGCCTTCCGCCAATACTCCATACACATGAGTCTTAACATATATGGTCCACAGGTTTCATTTAAAGTTGATTTCGCACCATTTCGGAGGTAGGGCCAGCCCACGAGGGGCGACCCTGGGTTGCACCACTAGCACACAACCACCGACAGAGAGGAGTGGGGGGCCCGACCAGTGGAGGTGGGCCATTAGCCTTAGCTCTGAGCACGTGGCCCCCCACGTGCCCAAAATTTTCGGACTTAAGGCCTAAGAGGCCGAATTAAGTCTCTCACAATTTGCTTCGATTTTGGGGCAAAATGACGCTCCGTTAGCACATTCTTGGGCGAAATTGTGGGTTAGGTTCCAGATTTTTGGGAGTTTGTAGAAAGAATAATAGACAAATTTGGGAAAATCATAACTGGATGAGTTTTTCACCAAATTAGGAGCATAAAGAAGCTACACATGCATTTTTGGGCATTCTAGAGCCATTGGAACATATTTCAGAGCTTTCTAAGCATTGTAAACAGAGAGGGCCAAGCCATTGGAAGCTGGACCAAGGAGATGTAGCCTAGGAGGGGTGAAATCCTGTATCATGTGTTGTTGTGATACTGTTTATGGTGATGTTTATGTATGTTATATGCTCTGTTCAGTCATTTGTTTATGTTAATTTGCACATAAAATTTACATAAAAACACTCAAAAATCCATGTTTAAACTTGCAAATAATCTCATGAATCATCAAGCACATTTAATATATTCTAAAAAGGAATTTTAGCAACAAAAGTGATTTTCTCAATCATATAAGAGAAGGTTCTAGTGGAGAGGTTAGAGACCTAACAAGAAATTCTTCTTGGATTGATTGTAACCACCCCTCCAATATCTACCCAGTTTCACTAACCTACAAGGGTAAACATGAGAGGAGGAGCTACTATGACATGACATGACCTCCTAGGTTCCATTAAGGAAGTGGGTGTGACTGCGGAAGACAAACTGACAACTCAACACATCCTACAGTGGCTACAAGTCACTTAGAGGCTGAGTAACCACCCCAGGTGGCTAAATCCTGAGATGGACCACCTTTTACTTGCTCTGAGCCCTCAGCCACTCCCACGACAAGGTATCCATGTGGTTGGAAGCGTCTAACTGCTCCCACATGGTTGCATCCACGCGGTTGCAACCTAAAATTTCCAGTTTAGAACACGCGGTCCCAAATTTTGAGCCTAAATTCCAAGTCAGCTTCCATACCATTGCCCAAAACTCAGTGAGATTTTCCAGAATCAATAATGGCGTAGCTATTCATACAAAATTTGATGGAGGACTTGACCTAACGAGGCCTAACCATGACATTCATTTTGTCAAACACATGGCGAACATGTAATCTATAGGTCATGCATGCATATTTAAAAATAGGGGTTTGATACTAATCTAAGAATCATCAAGAAGGTCTAATGCCCTCTAATAATAGTTGCAAGAACATCTATTAGCTCATGCATTCATTAACCATTCATCAATAAATCAAAACACATCAAGAGCCATAACCAATATACATCTTATAACCATCAAATGAACAACATATACATCATGATAAAACAACCATCGAAACCACATAATAACAAGTACAACTACTCATGAAATACATGAGGAAAATAACTCTTATTAACATACACAAAAGCCAACCAAGTTAGGGACTTCCATGTACCACCCAACCATAGATTAGGCTGAACCAAATATCTCTTTCAACTAATCACCCCCATGCCATATTCTAAATGTGAATGTGGAATCTCATGGAATAAACCACACACAAAAAAAACCAGGGCTTCCATAGGCTAAACCACCTCAACCCTCAACTAATGATTCCAACTCATGGTCAAACATCACTAACACCAACCAAATATGTCTCTACCCAAGCTGTCTAGGGCTCCAGAGTGTTTGTCCCAATTGCGGCTCCAAGAACTAATAACTCAACCTACAACCTTCCTAGGCTCTAGAGCGTTTATCCAACCAAGGCTCTAGGACTAGTAACTCAACCCACTAATGGATCTAGAGTGTTTGTCAAACCAAGTCTCTAGGGCTAGGTACTCAACCCAACATGTTTAAGGGCTCTAGAGCATTTTTTCTAACTAACGACTCCAGGAACTAATAACTCAACCCACAATCATAAGGAACCTAAGAACCAATAAAAAAACAAACAATGGAAAAACCCACAACACCATGACTATCCAAGAAATGGAAAGGCTAGGAAAAACCGTTGTCAATCCAGGAAATCCTCCATGTCAATGAAAAATCATAATCAAATAACCACATGCATATACCTTTCATGCCAAAACTAACAAGGAAATCGTACATGAAACTCAATGTCTGTAAGGAAATCCCGTTGTAGTTGTTGATCCCGCTGTCCCCTTGAGCTTTCCTACTTCTTCTTTGCCTTCTTTCTCCAAATCCAATGAAAAATAGAGTGCTCCAAGCATGCCCAATAATGCTCCAAGATTTCGTTCTAACACTTGTGTTGAGTTACTATAGGTCAAACTACGTGCGCGCGCCTCCTGTGCGTTCCCCTGACCTAGCAGCTGACTGTTGGTCCCCTCTTTGCAGCGCGAGGCCTCTGGCCTCTGGCCTTCTATGGCCTCTCCGATCCCTGCCACGGAGGGCCCTGATCAGACCGATGCAGATGCGTGCTTGTCTGCTGCAGATGCATTTTCCGCCTTAATCAAATCACTACAGCCTCAGAGAGCTCGCCCTGCGTTGTCCAAGTTTGTCAAGAAACTGGATGGGTTGCAAGAGGTCGTCCTCCCTCCCTCGTTACCAAGAATGGATTCTCTCTCTTTAGCTGAGCGGGGGCTCATCGAACAGTTCACCGGCCTGTGGCCTTCCCCGAAAATTGTTCAACAATGTATAGAAAGAAACTGGGCAGACAAAGTTAATGGCAAAATCTCCATTCGTTTTTGTGGGAAAGGCTATTACACTTTCCACTTTGAATCTCGAGCAGACAGGGATCTAATCTTCAGAAATGGGTCATACTTCATGGACTCTCGTGGTTTGTACCTGAATAAATGGACTCTAGATTTCGATCCTGAGCTGGATGTCCCTAATGTTGTTCCGGTCTGGGTTCGTCTCTTGCACCTCCTGCTCCACTGCTAGGGAGATGATTCGGTTCGAGCCATCGGCAATGCTGTTGGAAAATACATTGATCGGTCTGAGCCCAAGGACAATATGTAAGCATGTGTGCGGATATGCGTTGAAGTTGATCTAGGAAAGGGTCTTCCAGAAGCAATCAAACTAAAAGTGGATGATTAGACGCATATTCAGCAACTGGACTACGAGAAAATTCCTTTTAAATGCAAGGTATGCCATGAATATGGCCATTTTTCCAATCGTTGTTCTAAAATTATTAATATTGAACCTGCTCAATCAGAAGAACAATGGGAAACTGTAAAGAAAAAGAAGACTGCCTCTAGCATGAAAGCAAACTCTGAAGAGGCTCCTTCGAATACTACCTCTCCCAAGCCTAATCCCCCTTCAGCTCCGCCCAAAGCCTCCTCCTCAGCTATCCCTTCTCCCTCCTCTCCTCTTGGTCCACCCATCTTCCCCACCTCGGGGCCATCCACTGGTTCCCCCCTGATCTCTTCAAATCCCTTTGTTTCCCTCTCTCTCCCTGATAATGATCTCCTAAACCCCCTTGAAAATGAACCCCCCATCCTTCTTTCTCTTTCTCAAGCCTCTCCCTCCCATTCCCTCACCCCACCCCCACCCCGATCCACTAGAAGCTCCTCAAAAGAACATGGAATCAATCAAGAATCTAAAAAAAAAGGGACCTAGTAGGAAATCAAGTAAATAGCAAAGGAATGAAAATTCTCAAAAAGACATCGCCATGGGAACTCAAACACACATAGAAACTTATATATTGGGGAAAAATAGCAATGAAATAACACATAAGGAGCAAGGGGGATGAGCATCCCTCCGAAACCCAAATACTCAATGATGAAAGTCATATCATGGAACTGTAGGGGACTAGGGCACCCCTCAAAAATTGCTACCCTGAAAGATCTCACAGCTCATGAGAAGCCAGGAATTGTAATGATTCAAGAAACAAAGCAAAAACTACAAGAGATGACAAGAATTATAGAACAGCTTAGGCACTATGAGGGACAAATATGTGAAGCAAGAGGAGCTTCTGGCGGTATCACCACAATGTGGAACAAAAACACTTGGAAATGCACATCCAAAATCGTCAACCCATATTGGATCAAAATCACTCTAGAAAAACAAGCAGAGGATAAACAAATAGTCATTTATAACATTTATGCTCCAAACCATTTCAGAGACAAAGATCAGTGTTGGGCCACACTTTAGGAAGATATCCAAATGGAAGACAACAGAAATATCATATTTGGGGGAGATCTAAATCTTATATTACACTCCAATGAAAAAAGAGGAGGCATTTTTACTCATGATCCTTACAGAACAAAGCTAGAAAATATCATGCAAGAGTGCAATTTAGTGGATCTCATTCCACAAAATTGGAGGTACACATGGAACAACCGTAGGTTGGGCAGAGATAACATTCTGGAGCGCCTTGACAGAATTTTGGTAAACACTTCTTTCCTCTCTGAGTTTTCCACTGCTCATGCTGATATTCTGCCTTATTCGGCTTCCGATCACTACCCCATTAGCATTGTTCTTGAAGCGCATTGTCCATTGGGGCGGTTGCCTTTTAAATATAATTCTCTTTGGCGTAGCAATCCTATTGTGGATCAGATTGTTCAAACAGCTTGGCATCATCATATAGAAGGATCTCCGGGATTCATTTGGGAATGCAAGCTGAAGAATACAAAACACGCCCTGAGGGAATGGGTGAAGTAGCATTACAAAGAACCAGAAAATGTCAAAGATGAGTTAAAGAATAGATTGAAAGAAAATCACAGGAAAATTGAGGAAAATGGGTTGTCCCAAGAGGATAAAGCATTAGAAAGTGATATATATTATCATCTATACCGGGTTAATAGAGAAGAAGAGCAGAAATGGAGAATTAAGTCAAGACAGCTTTGGCTTCATGGAGGAGACAAAAATACAACGTTCTTCCATAAGCAAGCAACTGTCCGGAAAGTCAGAAATAATGTCACCATGATTAACGATGAGGAAGGCCACCCTCAAAAAACCCAAGAAGCTATCAAGCAATCTGCCTCAGCCTATTACAGAACTCTCCTAACTAAGACAAAGGAAATAGAGGATTACTCAAACCTCCTACAACATATGCCCAAAGGAATCAGTGAGGATATTAATGCAGACTTGACTAAAGAGATCAATGAAGAAGAAATACATGATGCCATCTGGGCTCTCCAGCCAGATAAAGCCCCAGGTCCAGATGGCTTCCGTATCTGCTTCTATAGAACATACTAGGGAGTAATAAAAAAAGACCTTGCCAAAATGCTAAGATGGGTCCAATGTAAATGAAAAATTGGAGGATTTACTAATGCCACCCACCTTGCCCTTATCCCTAAAGAAAATCGACCCTTAACACTAAACTAAAACAAGTTTTAACAAAGAGATTGTTTTCTATGACATTTAGTCAACTAATATTGCACAATATTTTATATATCAATGCATTTGGTTGTCACATCCCACGAAGCATTTATAAACTTTCTGCTAATACTATTCACTCTAGAAATACATGAGCTCATAAACTTTCTGCTAATGCTATCCACTCTAGAAATACATGAGCAATGTTAATAGCTACAAAGGATTGATATATAAATATATATGAGGACATTAGGCTTGTAAACTAAGCTTGGATAACACAAAAAGTTCATGTTTGGAGTCCTTTAACTACCGCAAGTTAGTTATAGCTTCTCCGAGTTAAAAGAGCGAGCATTGCTTGTTATACATTTATCTTAAAATGAGTATTTATGCCTAATCTGTTGTGTTTGTAAAATTTGTCTTTTTATATTAATTGGAAGAATTATAATATAAGATAAAGACTGCTTATCTTAATTACTACAAAATATTTTTTTTGGAAAAATTTAAAATTGCCTATCTTCCAATAAAGTGGCAACATGGTTATCTTAATTACTACAAAATAATTTTCTCGGAAAAATTTAAAAACCTTAAAATTGCCTATCTTCCAATAAAGTGGCAGTTTGTAGCAATTTTGCCTAAGAGCTTTTCTAAGGAACCATCGACCACACCAACCTTTGGCACTTTCTTTTAAATGAGAAATGAGTGGGGCAAATTTTCTTGCAATTGCACACAACTAAGACAAGCCAATGTGGATGGAACACTCAAATGTAATCATGTACAAATTAAGTGAAGACATTTCAAGACATATGCTTCTCAATCCTCTAGTACAAATTTAAATCATCAGTCTATTATGTCATTAAGTCAATATACTCTATTTACTATTTATGTTAACATTAAACTATAAAAAACCAATTTTTTTTATTTGAACAATTTTCTATATCTAATTTTTTTTTTTAA
>APFE030403663.1:170844-237640 GCA_000404065.3 Pinus taeda
AGTTTAGGATTAGTTCCTATATTTATGGGGTTTGGGTACAACTTCCTATTTCCTAGTATTGTATTTAATGATGTAATCATTTTGACTGAAGTGTAATAGAGTGAACGAGAGAAATCTCTCAAAGTTTTGTGAGTGTAGTCTCCAGGTGTAGGCCACACCTGAGAGCTACATCTCTTTCTTTTCAATTCAGTGCATATTTTATCTTCATGCCTCCTGCAGTCACTGCTCCCGGTTCCCTTCACAGTACTATAGAATGTTTGGACAGACTTCAACCTGCATTGTCAATCACCAATTTTTTAAGAGCTTTCTCATAGAATTATTTCTTTAGAATCTAGCATATTTGTCTAGCCATATTTAGTTTAGTTTGTTACATATATCTTAGTCATTTTCTAAACTTTAACTCCAGAGTCCAGATATTGTTGCTTTCAAGTTTCTATATAGCATAGGATTTTGTTCTTTTCCCCTTTCAAATGCTCTATTAGCTATTATTTTGGCAAATCTTTTATAGGAATAGGATGATATGATCAATGAATTCTAACAATTTTCTGATACTCTAGACAACATGTGTGAAGAGTAGTATAGACGGCACTCCGACCCCAGATGTTAAGCGAAGGCCTCTAGATGAGGTCACGGACAAGAGCAAGAACTGGAAATTGACTGAGATCAGTGATTCGGGTGAGTGTAGGTCTCTCAGGTTGCCTGACACAATGCATTCGAGCAAGGTATGCAATCATCCTTCTATTACAGAAAACAAAACACTAAGGGTTAACATACTTCACAATTTTTTGTGCTACAAATTCTATCGATATTGATCCAAACAAGTAATGTGGTATAGCAAGTGGTAAAAATGATATACACCAATTCCGGTGTTGTTGTTTTAGCACTGACATCCAATGCTCTCCATAAGCTATGGAAATGGCCGCGGAGTGGCCGAAATCCATTGGAAAGGTGGGGTTCTTTAGTAGTTTTTGTTTGCTTCCTTTTTATTTTAGCTTGTTTTATTTATTTATGTTTGTTATACTTTTGGATATATAATTTGCTGTTGTATTTTATGTAGTAATGTTTGGCAAGTAACTAAGAGTTGGTATTTTGTTCCACCAGCTAGCGGGATTGTTATGAACAATGACATTGGTGATACAAATCCAGAAGAAGTTGCTGGTTGTATAGCTTGGTCTAAGAATGATTCCTATGTGATGTCTACTTTTGGTGTCAAGTTCTCCTTATTCAATATGATGACATTGAAGGTAAAATAACCTTTTACCTAAAGGTCAGTTTCATTTTAATGTTTGCGATGATATATATGATTTCAGTTTTAGTACATTTGTCTGCATAGGGTTTATCCTCTAATGTCTCACCAACTTTCAAATTATGTGGGTAATGGGGTTCAGTTCAAGATCACTCTAGAAGGTTCTTGTGTAATGTTCCTCAATATAGGCCAAGAATTCAAAGGCTCCCAATTTATCTAAATCACTGATTTCATGGTATGCTAATTAGTGATTCATTGCAGGTCATGAAAACTTTCATGCCACCTCCTCCTGCAGCCACTTTTCTGGCTTTCCACCGTCAAGACAATAACATTATTGCAATTGGCATGGAGGATTCATCAATTCAAATATACAGTGTTCGAGTTGATGAGGTGCTGCCTGTGAATATATCTTTGAATTTAAAATTCTTATCATTTTTCTTCATTGTGCCCTTTTACCAAAAATGACCTTGAAGTGGCATGCTCTGAACTTGCTGCAATTTTTACAGGTAAAAAGAAGCCTCAAGGGGGCACCAAAAGAAAATCACAGGCCTGGCTTTTTCACATGTTTTGAATGTGTTGGTACCTTTTGGATCTGATGCCAAGGTATATGTTTTCTTTTATTATTAGGTATATGGTTTCTTCTATTATTATTTATAATCTGGCTTTTTCATGTGTTTTTCATGTGTTGATACCTTCTGTAGCTGATGCCCAGATATATGGTTTCTTTCATTATTGCTGACTCTGTGATGTTCACTTTAAAGTTTACGTAAGTTTACATAAATTTACCGAGTAGAAATGTTCATGTCCTCACAACCATGTCTTTTCACAGTTATGTCTCTGGGGCATAGATGGGTGGGACAAGCTAAAGTCAAAAGTTGTACCAGTACAGCCAAAAGATCATCACCACCAGTGGGAAGTTGTACCAGTATAGCCAGGAAGATCATCAACACTAGTGGGGATACACGAGTACGAATACAGTTTCACGATGATTCAATTCACTTGTTGGTTGTGCATGAGATCTAGGTTGCTATATATGACGCTTCCAAGTTGGAGCGCTTGCGCCATGTAACTACTTGTAAGAAGTGTAGAATTCAAACGTAGACAGTTATAGAATGTCACTTACCTTCTGTATCTGTTTGGATGAGCTTGTTACATGGTTGCATTGCAGTGGTCTCCTCATGATTTGCCTATCTGCTCCTATTTCAAGTGCCATATACTCATGTAACAATGTCCTAGTTTATGCGCGCTTCTGAGCTTCTGTGATGGTGCAGTTGGAGTGTTTGATGCAGAAAGCTTGAGGCCTCTCTGTCACATTGCTCCTACTGCATATTTACCATTGGGAATGAACAGGTAAATGGGCTTTTTCATTCTGTCATGGTTCATACGTATATTTTTTAGATTTGGATTTGGCAAGGCATATTATGATCTAATTTATTGTTTGGTTATTTATTGAGCAGTAATGCCTATCCTATATCCTATAGTCATTGCATCACATCCATCCGAACTGAATCAAATTTGCTCTTGGAATGACAGATGGAAGAATTCATGTTATTGAGTCTTCACAGTAAGAAGGAAAATGGGGTGTTGGACCTCCCCCAGATAAAGGAAATGTCATATCAAATCCAACATTAAGTAAACAAGGTTCAATGGAACATAAGAACAAGTTGAAGTACACTGTACTACTTTGTGTCTACTGACCGTTTGTTTACAAGAATACCATGAATAATGGTAGTGTCTTGTCAGTGAAATGCCTCACCTGTGTTCCAGTTGTTGAGGGATTCTATCAAGATTCTAATTTTCCTAAGATATTGTTCAGCAACTGTCAGTGACATGTAAATGAGTATCTAGGTGTAATTCTGGTCCCGTGTAAAAATTGAAATTCTGTCATTGGAGCATAATTCATGAATGTTCTTTTCGAGGGTCCATTTTTGAAACCATTCTTTGTACCAGATGAGTTTTGCATTCAGACAAACCTGGTTTATGCGGAAGCTTTGTCAGACTCAGAAATATTTATTAACTGAATCAACATTTTTGGGTTGAATACTATTGGAGCTCAAATTGAATTAATTCAATTGAGAAAACATTACTCAACAAACTTTCTTGTTTGATGGCTATTGTTTAAACATATTATTTCTGCAATTGACTCAACAGACTTTCTTGTTTGATGGCACTATTGTTTAAACATATTGATAGAGATTGATGGGATAATGCTCATATTTTTCATTGCTGCAGCCTTTGTGTGTTCTGCAATTGACTAAACGAACTTTTTGATGACACTATTGTTTAAATATATTGATACAGATTGATGGGGTAATGCTTATATTTTTTCATTGCTACAGCCTTTGTGTTTTATTTTATTTGGACTTGCTGAGGGAGAGATCATTCTGTTGGAAGTTGTATAATCACACATTTTGGATATCAACTTAATAGGAAGCTTTATTTATGCAATTTGTAGTAGCTAGAGGTTTTATGCTATTTACAAAACTTGTATGCTTATATTTCTTGTAATTATCTACGGATGCATGAATTCTAGCTGTTTTAATAACATGGCAAGAATTTATATGAGTGGATATCTTATTGTAAATTGACTGATTGCCATTATTGTTTCATTGGGAAATAATCAGATAAGGTCATTGTTAGAATATGCAAACTAGTGAAATTTAAAAACCGTTCAAATGGAAACTTTGATACTATCGACATGTCTGGTATGGGACATTTTGATTTACTACATTGTTTCCTCTTCTCCGCTTGTTAAGCCCTGCTTTATAGCATTTACAACTTTATTTCTTGGCACACTCCAAATGGAAATAATATTGAAAATTTAAAAACAGTTATAAGCGATGCTTTAAACATACATAAATTTGTTTCTTGACAAAGTCCAAATGGAAATAATGTCAAAGTAGTGTACTTGTGCTTAGTCACGGCAAGAGCTAACCAGCCTGCCATAGGGCATTAAATGCCTGGTTAGCTGCATGCCTTATAACTGTATAACACACAGCCATTATTTTTCATTTATCTCATCACCCGTGCTATGTGTTATATGGTTATAGGGCATGCAGCTAACCAGGCATTTAATGCCCTATGGCAGGCTGGTTAGCTCTTGCCCTTAGTCACCCTACACAACTTTGTTTCTTGACACACTCCAAATGGAAATAATGTCGAAATAATGTGCTTGTGCTTAGTCACTCTTTAGTGGTTGTTTTTAGAGGTTTAAACACAATATTAATTGATGAAACATTGATTACTTATTGATAGGGTTTATCAAGATTTCATATTGCTCATGAAATTCTTTTGAATATATGGAAAAACAAAGCTAAATTGCATGGTCGTGAATCAATGCTTTCAACTCATATTTAACTGACATTAATTTTCATTTCAATGAGATATTATTCATAACCCTTAGGAATGAGAAGATGGAGTGGCTTTCTGTCTTTATTTTTCATGAAAACGAAATATCCATGCAAGTTTTTAGAATGCTAAGATTTGTGTCATTGTTATGAGTAATTTTTATAGGGCAAATTTTTTGTAAAGATAAACAAGATAGATGCTTATAAAAACTGATTTTTTTTATTTAAAATAGTTGTTTCAATTCACGGAAAGGAAACTAGAAAAATTTATTTAAAAGATTTATTTCAATGCAAGGAAAGGAAGGGATTGCAAACTTAAGTGTGTACATAATGGATATAACAATGCATAATAAAAAGATAAAATCATCAATGTTTGCTTTCCTGTTATGTTGACACATTTTTTCCATTGTGCAATGAATAGGTTTTACGAAATGTTTGTTTTTCTACAATATGTTTAAATGAAATATTGATCATATATATAGAAAAATTGAGGTATGTGTAAGGTAATTATGTGAGCCTAGAGTTCTAATTACTTGCCATGAATTTCAACAATCTTGACAAATAATCACAAAATATTCTTGAATGTGTTCTATTGGAATAACTTCTTCAAAGCATGGACATTGAAAGATACCGATTGTAAGGTAATGGCTATTAAAGCCAAGAATAATTGGAGAAAAAGCCAAACCTATCTAGTACAAGTCACACTTGATTCAAAAGAAAAAGGACAACTTATAAGTTATCTATATTGACATGAAAAGGTTTGTCAAGGCCAACCCAAGCAAATTGACAAACAATCCAACTAACAAATTTAAGATGATACAAAAAAATGCAATTGCTGAGAAAATAAAGCATAAAAATGGGAACAACTAGTTCTTGCACCTAGATAAATGATTGATAAATGCATCGCGAGTATAAGTTATTGAAGACTAGATAAATCCATAAGTCGACACTAACAAGGGATTGCACTAGCCATTGAGATGGATCTAGTTAGTCAATAGATAAACCTAATTGCACTAGCCACTTAGATGGATCCAATTAGTCAATAAGTGAACCTAATTGAGCAGTTGTTTGAGATGTCAATGCAAGTGAAGAAGACCACGATGCTAGCAATTGTCAATCTATCTATCAAATTATAATATTAATTTATTTGATTATGAACTATCTATTTCTCTACATAAATTACAAGATTTATTAGTACATAATTTTTGATCTAGTGGGCTGCTACCACTACCACTTATAAAGCGACACTACCATATTGTTTTAGAAATGACTAGGTCTAAAGAAATACTTAAACACACATTGTGGTTAGAACAACACAATGCATGATAGTAACATAATACATCCATCTATAACACAAATTCGAAGGCTCTCAACCCACCACTTTTCATCCATCTAAAGCATAGATTGGAGGGCCCTCAACGTACTACTTGTCATCCAATGATAGCCTAGATCCAAGGGACCTCGACAAACTACTTGTCATCCATCAAGCACCCAGATTGGAGGGACATGGGAAATCCACTTGTGATCCATCAAGCACACAGATTAAAGGGACCTCGGTATGCCACTTGTCATCAATCAAGCTCCTAGATCAGAGGGGCCTGGGCAAGCCACTTCTCACACATCTAGTGGCTTGATCGAAGGGACCTAAGCTTGTCACTTCTCCTTCATTGAGAGCCCAAAACTGTGACCTATGAACTATGACCGATGTAACACTTACAAGGTCACATTTTTCGCTGTCATGGTTCTCTAGGTCACAATTGCAAAGGTCAAAGTTCCAAAATCCCATTGCAGAACACTGAGGAAGTATGACTCTAGCACTTGGAACTGTGACCTAGGAAACTATGATGTCAAGAACTCTGACTTATGAATAGTGACTGATGTAACGATTTTCAAGTGCAAGAGAATCACAAAATCTGTGTTGTACCTGCCAAGAATAGATGTTGTACCTACCCAAAATGTTTGTCACACCTACTAAAAATTGCCATAAAAAGTGAATAATTGTTGGGATGGATCCAAGCTCCATATCATGTAACCCCATTGGAGCAATTAAAATGTTTATGTTCAAGCTCCAAAATTTTAAAAAATGACTTTACAAAAAGGCATAAGCCATAATACTTGAGAAAACATAGAAAATAAAAACTAATGTTTGTGGATCATGCTTATACTTCTTATGCTACAATAAAACAAGAAGAAAATATGTTGTGTATTCAAAGAGTCAATGCCACCATGCAAGTATCTAATGGATGCATGAAATCTTTCCTTGTGTTTGGTTATGAACAAAAAAAATAGACATCAAATATTGTTTGCATATGTGCTAGAACCTCCATCATTTTGTGGTTGGAGACGAATATGAACTGGGGAAAACCTTAAAAAATATGATCACATCATGGATTGCATGCCAAATCAATTCTTTGTTGAATAAGACTATTATAAATGTGATATTTACGAAAATAAGATAACCTTCCATCCAAAAATAAAATCAAAGCCAAATTCCATGAAATGCCTCTCCAAACATTGATTAGAGAGTCTCCATGATTTTTGCGTATTGCTACCACAAACATCATTATATAAGGTTGGAAAATTCTCCAACTCCCAGAATATGTTTATGTTATTATCCCAAACACAATTGAGCCTTGAAAACATTTCCCTTTGTCATTTTTAGGTGCCCAATAAGAGCCATTGTTTTAAAAATCGACTACCCTGAATTGGTCACTTGTCAAACCGACTAGTTGGGTATGCATGAGTAACAAACCAATAGAAAAACCAAATTGGAGGACCGGTTTGTACCAGTTAGGTACCAAATCGACCAGTTAGGTACCTAATTGGTACAAACCAACCCTAATTTGTTAGCTGTCAATTAGCTTCATAGAGAGGTATGCAAATATCTTGATTTTTGGTGTTTGTTCTAAATGAACACTGATAGATTTGGCCTCGGTTTAAGGATTTCTCATGGCTAAACAAGTATTGGGGTGTTTAATATGTTTAGATATTCTTGGATACCTTTTAAAAATAATCACTTTTTTATGAAAACATTGTTTGTAGAAGTACATTAGTTTAGAAATTGTATATTTTGACTTAGTTACTGGAGAATCCACAGTATGAACGATTTTTTGTGAACGTTTCAAATCCCAACCGGGATCCATCATCAGGACTTTGAATGATGATATAAGAAGAGCTTATTTGAAGGATATAAATAGTTATGAGGAGAATAGATTTAAGGATCAGCTGAATGTCGACTTGATTTTATAATATTTAATTGTAGATAAATGGACTTGAAAATCGCATGATAAGTTCATGCCTTCAAACTCTAGTGTTACTTTGATTAAAAATCTAATATTTTAATGTATATCTATTGCATATGGCTTGTTCCAGTGAGCATGAATATGTTAACTATAAAATGGACTCTCCCCTTTTATATAACAAATGTGTTTCTTATTATAATTAATTATCATGTTCAATTCTCTAGTTTAATTTATATAATGATTGTAATATCTTATTTTGTATATGTTGTATATGACTTGTTTTGTTCTGATGAGCATGAGTGAGTGGAATACAAAGGAGAGTGCTCATCATTATACGAGCATTCAATTGCAATGTTTTAATTGTTGTAATGTTTGGCATGTAATGAAAAACCTCTTATGTGAATTAAAATATGATTAAAGATGAATGATCAAGTGAGCATTAGTCCCTAAATTGCATCAATTTTATATTAGATTTTTACAATTGATTTGGGTTGCATAGTCCAAATAATATTATATTTTGCAATGGATTAGAATTTTGTTGAATTGAGTTATCAAGTCAATATTGTCCATTATATTAATAGATTTAAATTGAAGTAGGGTTAGATAAAAATGGTCATTTCATTTCTTCAAAGGAAAATTGAAGTTAATATTTTAATTTGTAAGTATGCATATTGATGTTTTGTAATCAACATATTCAATTTATAAATGCATTTCAAAATGTCAATTCAAACTTTAATCATAAATAAAAAACTAAAATTTATTGCTAATTAAAAAATGTTTGGTTTAACCAAATGAAAAGTATTGATTAATAAGGCATTAAAATGACATTATTGAAAATAATTGTGTCAAATAGATAAATACTAAAATCATGATGTTTTGAATAGATGAATACCAAAATTATGATGTTTTGAGTATTATATGACTTTATTGTTTTTAATTTATCAAAATATTGAAACAATGAATTGTTGCATTGCAAATGTTCCATGTGCATAATTCCATTTCTTCCTACTATTGGCTTGTCCTGAAATCTATTGCCATTTATTTATTTATTTTAAATAAGTTTAGTTTTCTAATCTTGTTTAATCTTGTTAACATGGTTTGTAGAAAAAACATGAAACTTTCTCTACCAATGTATTTATGGTATGACTTTGATTATTGAAAAGACTTTTTTCCCACACACATGAAATTAATTGATGAAAAATAATTTGCAGATTTTGAGGTTGTATTTATTATCACTCACATTCAACATATGTAATAATGAAAAAAGAAGAAGAAAAAGACTCAAAGATTTGAGTTAATTACTAATATAATTGCATACACAAAATCAACATTTCAAATTAAATAGTCATTCATTTATATCATTTAAAAAGCTCAACAAATATTATCTAATTAGTTGACTACAATTAAAATATGAATAGAAAAAACAAATTTGCATCTCATGAAATAACCTATTTCTAATACCCATGAAATAATAAAAATTACATACCCATGAAATAATAGAAATTACATGTTATAAAATAATTTATTTATTTTAGTGACGTTAAAGCTTATAATTATTATCAATATCAATTTTTTATTTACAATTAAAAAAAAAAACAACAAAACACCAATAATGTAATAAGTATGCCACAATTATTATTTACAATTAAAAAGAAAAACAACAAAACACCAATAATGTAATAAGTATGCCACAATTATTATTTTGTCATATTTAACATTAAATAAGTGGTGTTCCATCCAAACTACAAGTTCGCTGACACAAGCAAGGAAAGGAATCTTCATATCCTAAGAGGATTTCAAACCTTCACATGAAGAGGGAATTCATTGTAGAGAAAAGAGAATCAGTTCATAAATGCAAATGGGGAGGGAACTTACTTATGATAAATGTTCTAAGTGATAAAATAAAGTTCATTTGTTTTTTTAAAAGAAATAATAAATGAAATATTAAATTTATAAATTGGTATTAAGATTAGATGCATAAATTAAAAATAAAAATAAAAATAAAAATTATTTAATTAAAATATTTTTTGTTTATTCATTTTTTTTCTAATATTTGATAGAAAAATTTTGCTTTTCACATAAATTTATATACCCAAACATATATATATATATATATATATAAACATAAGTTTATAAGCAAATTTATATGGGAAAAGAGTTGGGTAAAAAGAAGTAATATGTTTAGGTATTCAACTTCACTTGTGATCTCCAACAAAAATAATATATTGGAGCTAGCGTTCAATGGAAAGCAAAGATTCTTATTGCTCAATTAAGAACTAACTCACATCAACTTTTGTGTGAAATTAGTCAGTGGAAAAGATCTAAAAAAACTTGGGAAGAACATGTGTATACTTGCAAAGATTCTTATTGCTCAATTAAGAACTAACTAGCATCAACTTCTGTGTGAAATTAGTCGGTGAAAAAGATCTAAAAAAACTTGGGAAGAACAGGTGTATACTTTTTGCACTCCTAAAAACATTTCATTTTGGAATGTGATGCTCTCAGAGACATCAAAGATAGTTACAACAATATCTATTCCATAACATTGTCTTTTTAGTGAGAAAACTATTAGAAAATTGGGTCAGCTCATCATTAATTTAAATAATAAAAAATTAAATTACAAAAAACAAAAAACAAAAAAACTGGTATCGTAAACCTTAAGATTTCATTCCTTATTTCATTCCTATATAATTCAATAAAAAAATACCTACAAACTAACACAGATTCATTTAATGTCCAGGTAGTTAGCTTCATACTCCAAACTTAACATTAAAGTCTAAAGCAGTGCACACATGTTAGAAGTGGATCAAAGCATTTAAAGTTTGGATCAATTGCACTAAGATTTATGTCTGCATAGGCATGTGTTAACTTTGGAATACAAAATGTTTTTAATTTCTAAATGGGATTTTGCATCTCTGTTTTTAAGTCCAAAGAAGCATGTGTTAACTTTGGAATACAAAGTGTTTTGTTAATGGGATTTTGCGTCTGCGTTTTTAATAAAGGTTTTCTGGTGAATTTTCTCATAGAGAAATCTTTCAAGTGAAATAAAGATAGGCCAGAAGAAGTGTTGATACTTCGAGAATGGGTTTTTGGAGCAAATAGCCTTCCAAAGAAACAACTGTGGATGGAGAAATGTGGCTCACAAGCCAAGTTTGGCATATTAGTGTTTTAGCCTGCAGTTACAGAAAGCTCAGAGTAAAAAATTTGTAACAGAAATGCAATCAAGAAGAGTTTCAAAATTGAATATCTCTGCGACGCCTTCTGCAGGCTTAGGCTTCTAAATGGACTGTGGAGTTTTCCTGGAGCCATGGAGAAGTAAATATCGAAGCCAATCTCCCTGGACCCCACCAGCAAAGCCATACCTGGGAGGAACAGGGGCTCCCAGCATTGCAGTGATGTGCAGAACTGAATCATAGTTGCTGAGAATCAATTTCATAGTCACTGGTAATCAATTTCACTCCCGCAACTACTATCCAATGATGTCCAGAACTGGATCATAGTTGCAGTCAAACTTGGGGATTATAATGGTAGCAAAGTGTTAATGTCTTGTCACAGTAGAGAACTGATCTTCGCAATAAAGGAAAACAATAGCTACATTGGGAACATGCAACCCTTGCCCATACGGCTCGCACAGGAATTTTCTGCGGCGCTTCCGGCTGCCAGAAAATATGGCAGAAAATTTCCCGCAGGAGCGCTCAATTTCTGTAACTGAAATGCCCTAAACATGGTTGCTGCAGCAATAAGGCGGAAAAGGACTAAAGATGAGTGGAGGCCTGCTTTGACCCTGATGAGAAATGCAGAAATGAGAAATGAGGAGCTACCTAATCATATTGCGCTGGGTTTCGTGAAGATGCAGAGATTCCTATGGAGCCGTCGGTAGAAACGCGGGGTGCACAAAATTTGGTACGCTATCTGCTTATAAACTTAACGCCTTATTGGGTTATCTGCTCACGAGCTTATTAGTTTATATGCCTATCCGGCTATAAGTTAATAATCTAATAGTTTATTTGTTTATAAGCGGAAGAGTTTATGATATTATAAGTAATGCTAGTTATCTGTCTATAACTAGATCTCCTTATCAACTTAAAAGTAGATAAGCTTATCGGACTATAAGCACGCGTCCTATCATATATTATATCCCGGGAGACTTATCATCTTCTACGCGATAGCTTCTTATATCATAACCCGATATGCTTATCATCTCATACGCAGATGACCTTATCAGATTATAAGCAACGTTTCTTATAATTTTATATGCAGATAAGCTTATCAGTTTATAACCAGATAGTGTATAACTTTATAAGACGCATGGCTTATCAAAAATATAAGTCAAGGAGCTTATCGCTTTATAAGCCATAAGCTTATTAATTTATAAGCAGATAAGCTTATAATATTAAAGCCATTACCCTTATAATTTTATAATCTATCTTGTTATAAGAACATAATCTTATCAAGTTATAAGCAGATAAGGTTATAATCTTATAAGCAGCTATCCATATCATTTTATAAGCTATCATATTATATGTAAGTAAGCTTATCAATTTATAATGATAACTTATCGTTTATAAATAGATCTACTTATAATTTTATAATCAGATTGTCTTATCTGCTTATAAGATATCAACCTATAAACCAAGAACTTATCAGTTTATAACCTCCCAAACTTATCAGTTTATAAACTATAAAATTATAAGCAGATAAACCCATGGGTAGATAACCTCTTCTGTATCTGCTTGAGCACATGATACGGAATCTGTAATCTGTAATCTGAGTAAATAGATTAGGATTCCACATGACACAGTGACAGAAGCACCTCTTCGATGTTGGTTGGCGCGCGGATTGATATGTTTATCCATCTCAATCTGCTTCACAATCTTCTTCAGACGCGGTGTTCAAATCTTTTGTTTATACGATTTTGCTGTGAATATGGGGATACGACATTGACACGCAGGAATTCTCTGAGAATTGGTTGCATAGCCGGGATCACGTAGAGCTTCGCGGCCGTGGCTCTGTTCCTCTGCCTGGTAATGATCCTGTTTATTATTCTTTAGCAGCTTTCTTTCCGTGATATCAGTGTCACCCATATGCCATAATAGTTATGCCTACGCCGTAGCAGTTATTAACAAAAATAACATATAGATATTATAGAGATCTGCAGAGAAGCATTGAAACATTTATTAGGTTTATTTTTGTTTGTTGCTTCTATAAAAACTGAGGCAGAGGTCTGTTAGATCTAGTCAAGGAAACGAAGAATTTATGAATGAAGTGAAGGTTTTAGCCAACGTTCGACACCGGAATCTTGTAAAGCTGCTTGGCTGCTGTGCAGAGGGACTAGAAAGGTGGATCGTTTATGAGTATTTGCCAAACACGAGCCTTCATACACTTATGTTTGGTAAGCTTCAAGTTTATCTAAGAAATGTTGAAATCAATTTCAACTGCCATAACAGCGAAACAGCCCCGCAACATTTATTCCGGAAAACCACTTCAGAAAACCACAGTACATTTCGCACCGCTTTTCGCAAAAAGCTGTTTATGTCAGAGGGCCTCCGAACACCCCGACTTGCTGTCATGTGTCCTGTGTACGAACACAAAACCACCCACTCCCCGGAGCCTAAACTTCGATTGGTTTGTGTGAGCTAGGTGTGCGAAATGCGTCCGATCAAGTCAACGGACATGGATCTTCATCAACCTGCCTGAACTTTTTGTTTGACCGCCGTAAAAGTCATTAATGAACTTTAATATTGTTCGTAGGATGGCTAGTAAATGTTTTAATTTTTGTTTGCACGAAAGTATGGTGAATTTAAAGATAGGTATGGGTAAGTCAACCTATCATTAGTTTTTTTTTGGTTTTGGTATATGTTTTTTTTTTTGTCTTCATTCGCGTATGAATTGTAATGTGTAATGAAAAGGGAAGCACAGCAGTGCGAAACCAGAGCAAGGCTAGCATGGTGTGAAACACATAGGAGTGTGAAACAGAACAACGACGGTATGTATTTTGAGAATATGTAATTTGCCAATACGTAGCAGCGTGATGTAATTTTTTGTTGTTGTTAAAACTAAGGGAAGGACGCTGCAATAAGAGCGAATGAATAATTGTTTTTAAACAGCATTGTAAATGGTGTGAGTAAAGAAATGCTTTTCACCCCACAGTGAATATTATGTAAGAAATTTTTACAGCATATGTAAGAATTTCATTTTACAGTGGTAAATGTGTAAATGTAAAAGCTCCCTTTTACAGCAGTAAATGTGAATGTAGATTTTACACAACAGTGTAAAAATCATTTGTAACAGAGGCAATGTAATTTTGTTTTTGGTGAAAAGTCTTTTTTGGTGAATCCCTCAGAGTCAGAGGAAGAAATATGTATCATAGTTTTTATTAATGAATATAAAGGTTTTATTGATGTGAAAGATCTCTATCCTCAAAATTTCATTTGCTTCCCTGTGCAAAAGATCCTGAGGAGAAAAACAGAGCAATATTCAGTTAATTGTTTGTTTTTGGGATTTTAACAGAGAAATCCCTAACAAGAAAGATTATGAAACATTAATTAAAAAAATTAAAGAAAGTACGAGATTCATCATTCTTATTATCCATACATTTTTGAAGCTTCCATATTTGAATTATGACAATAGAGATCCAGATCAACATGGGAAACTGCTCGATTGGCAGACGCCCTACAAAATCATAATGGGAATGGCTGGTGGTCTTTGATATCTCCTTGAATCATTCACAGAGACATTAATGGGAATGGGAATGGGAATCAGAGCCTCGAATCATTCACAGAGACATTAAAGCAAACAAGATTTTGCTTAATAAGACATTGAATTCCAAGATAGCAGACTTTGGGTTAGCAAAACTGTTTCCAGAAAACAAGAGTCATATTCAAACAAGGGTTGCAGGAACATAGTAATCTAACATTTCCCTCCACCCTTCCCTACGGCAATTTATGAACAGTTGACATTTATACAATCATGTGATTTAGACACCAACAACCCACATATTGAGTCTCTCAAGTGTTTCTGTTTGTCATTGGAGAATGTAGCGGTTACATGGCGCCAGAGCACGCATATTCGGGGTCAACTAGAGGTTATAGTCTCAATCTGTTGGATGACTCCAACTAACAACGCTAGTTCGAGTGGCAATTTTGGTGGCCATTTCATGGTTTATGCTCTTATCAACTCTTATCCACTCTAGCCTCTGGAGTTTAATGTAGGGTCAATTAGTGGTTATATTCGTGATTTGTTGGATGTCTCGAGCAACAACACTAGTTTTAGTGTCAATCTAGCCATTTCATGGTTTATGTTTTTACCAACTCTAGCCTTTGGAGTTTTGGTGTTTGGAATCGATTTACAAGTAATCCCACCTGTGTTCAAATGTCCTGAGACATCACTCATATGATGGCAGTGTAGGAGGATACAAACAATATGAAAGTAAGTCCCAGTGTAGGAGGATACAAACAATATGAAAGTAAGTCCCATCACCAACTACCGCCTCTAGAGTTTTGGTGTTTTCAGTTTAGTCAAATTAGCTAAGTGAATGTGATTGTTTTTTTCCAGCTTCAGAGGACCTTGGAAAAAAGTGTTGTCCAATCCAATATACCTATAAAATTTGATGGTTGGGGATATGATTCAAACCAGAAACAATTTAAAAAGGGTTGGAATTTCAAATCCAATATACATCTAAAATTTGATGGTTGATGGTTAGGGATATGATACAAACTAGAAACAATTTAGAAATCATCCGTATGGTTAATTTGAAACCCTAGAAAGAAAAAGAGAGATTGTAAGAGAAAAATAAAGCCAGCATATCAAACTAAAAAAAATTGACTTAAAACACAAAAAGTGTAATGAAAATCATACAAAATCAAGGAAGAGAAATCTTAAAAATTGCTTCATGTTGTCTAAACTAATGATAAAAATAGAAAAAACAGGATAAGTCCCAATTTTTTTAATAAGAATATCATAAAATAAAAAAGGGTTGTTGTAGAAACCTCAATAGGAAGTCTTCAAGTACAAATTATAATATTTGGATAAATTATAGTCATTGCTTACAAATTATAATATTTGGATCAATTATAGTCATGTTTACAAATTATAATATTTGGATCAATTATAGTCATGTTATAGTCATGTTTACAGAGAGCACAACAAGAGTGCATATCTTCTCTCAAAAGGACTTCAACTACTTAGGCATTATGTTTTTTGAAAGAAGTATAAGTTAACTATATAGCTTTATCCCAACAGTTTGCATTAAACGAAAGTATTGGGGACTATTAAGTTTAAGTTTGATTTACTTGTTAAATAATATACTTGATATAATGAAGTCTAGAATTTTCCAGATGAAAGTATTGGGGACTATTAAGTCTAAGTTTGATTTACTTGTTAAATAATATACTTGATGTAATGAAGTCTGGAATTTTCCAGATGTACTACTATAGAGAAATATTTTGAAGAAATCTCTAGGTGATCCTTTCTAGATTGGATGTACTACTATAGGAAAAGACTATGAAGAAATCTCTCTAGATATCTTTCTTGGACTATGCCTAAAGCACCTTAGTATTGTATTTTTGTTTACATACAATGAAAATACATTTTTTTTTCTTAGAAAAAATAAGTAACCATTATAGTTTAATAATTAGGTTTTTAAGTTCAAAAAGATGAATGGAAAAAGTATTTCAAGAAATAGAAAAAAATATTTATTGTGAGATGGAAATATTACATAAAGAGGGGAAGGGAAATGTAGTTCCCAACATACTTTATGCAACATAAGTTGTGGTCACCAATTAGTTATATGAAATCGATGTTGAAATGCCAAGGACTTTTAATTTTATTCCATTAGCAATAGCTTGGACCAAAACTCAAGTTATGAATGGAGAAATGGCATCCTATGGTACAAGGAAAGAACTTATCTAACTTCATCATCAAAATTTAAAATAAAAGCCTTAAAAAATTCCTATGATTCACTAGCTATGAGACATGTAGGTTCTTTTAAAACTTATGGCATAATCCATGACAATATTTTTATTGGAAAGGAATGAGCAAGGAAATATTAATAATCATGCTACCTAGTTGGTAAAAGGAGACAACAATACATTATTTTTTCATAAATATGTGAACCACAAGGAATATATTAATACTATCTAGGAGATTTCCCACCGGGCTGGTTCACGAGTTTCCTCATCCAAGGATAAAGAGGAGGCAAGTAAGGATTTTTTTTCAATCTATATTCAAACAACTTGATATTGACAACATAGCAAAACAAATGTAAATCATTAGGCTGTTTTCCCAAAATTTCAATGAGATAGCATAGAAGTTGCATTTTTAGTGGAAGAATTGCATGTGGTAATCTTGTATTTTAAGCGAGATAAGGGTCCAAGCCCCAACAATTGGATAATGAAATTTTATATTTCCTTTTTTAACCTTCTAAAAGAAGATATGTTGAGGGTGGTGGAGGAATCCAGGTAGTTAGGACATATGCTAGGAGCTTTAAATTCAATCTTCCTAACCTTGATTCCCAAGAAAAATGATCCTTGTTCCTTTCAGGATTACATACCTATCTTCTTGTGAAATGTGGTTTACAAAATCATGGTTAAAATTATAGTTAACAAGCTAAGAGGTTGTCTACCACAACCTATCTTAAAGAAACAATTTGGTTTCGTATTTAACCAACAGATTCATGATTTTATAGGTATCACTCGGGAGAGATTGCATACCATAAAACTTAACAAAATCTCAATTGAAGTGATGAAGCTTGACCTTTCAAAGGCATACGATAAGGTGGTTTGGAATTTCCTGAGATTGACCTTACTTCAAGTTGGTTGAGAGTGTCAACAATGAATTGGATAATGGCCATGTTTCCTCAAAAAGAGTCAAGGGATCTCTACTTGAATGGTTCATGAGGCACAATACTTGCTAAGGTTTTGCAAATGGGGTAGCAAGCTAAGTGGGCTTGATTGTGGGAAAAACTCCACAGTTAAGCGCGCTTGAGCCAGAGGAGTTCTGGGATGGGTGACATCCTGGGAAGTCCTGGTTACCGGGTGCAAGCCCCGGAAGTGATGATTGATGCTATGTGATTCGTTCTCCACATTTCACTAGTTTCAATCCCACTTCGTCACCCCTGTGAGCATCACCCGATGCAATGAGTGCTAAGTGAACTATTCAAAAATCATGAGAAATTAGTCAGTTACGACTACCTCTCATGGAAATGGTCATACGTGAATGACTTACTTAACGCAGTTGAATCCCAAAAATGATATCTAATATAATGCACTGCGTAATCCCCCATACTTAGAAATGAAGTATTATTTCTATTCCATTTCTGTATTTATAGTTATATATGTAATTTGTTGCATTCCTATTTAAGTTTGGATCAATGGTATCTGAGTGGTCTATTCTTTCTCTGTTTTTTTTTGCATGTCCCTAATGAGGTTAGAGTGTAAGGAGTTAGGGCTCAATCCGGTTGAACCTTTGCAAGACTAGCCTTGCAAACCTCGATGACCTCTCATGGCAGAAGAAAAGAAAAGCGAGGGGGCATGAGATACTTTTAAAATATTGCTCGAGGAAGTCCTCGAGAGACAGAGAAACATGATGATGGGTAACTTTACCCAAATCCTTCGATGACTACCCATAGCGACACATATTCATCCAACAACCACTCTAGAGGCGACACTCCTTTTAAGGTACAAGTTAACTTCAATATTCCCATATTTGAGGGCCAGATAGATGTAGATGCCGTAGTAAATGGTTGAATCTATTAGAAGGATATTTTTTAGTTCATGACTTTTCCAATCAGGAAAATATTACTTTTGCACTTCTCAATATCGCCCCACACGTTAAGGACTGGTGGGAAACCTACTGTGAACAAAGGGATGAGAGGAAATCCTCATTGTTTTCATCCTCACCCACTTGGGATTCTTTATGAGATGCCATCAAGGAACAATATTACCCTATTGGGAGCTATGAAGATAAATACATAAGTGGACCACGCTACGACAAGGAAGGGACCTAGATATGTTCGACTTCATAAATGTTTTCCATACCCTCTGGAAAAAGTTGGGTATCAAGGATTCTGAGTGTCATTTGGTACTCAAGCATTGTATATGTCTACACAAGTACATCCAGGACGGGATGGAGTTCTTAGACATCTCCTCGCTCGACATGACATACTGATATGCTATCAAGATTGAGCAAAAGTTTAAACAGAAGAAGCGATACTTTGGATCAGTGAATCCAAAGCAAGGAAAAGGTGCCTCCAAACCACAGAGAAAAGGCCAAAGCTAAGGCAGGGCAACCCAAAACAACTCGTTGAAGCCACAAGCAAAGAACAACACCACGAAGACAAAGAAGGACATATGAAAATGGTGTGAGTTCCATAAGAGCTCCACTCACAACACAAGTGAGTGTTGAGCCAAGCAGTCACTGGTGGCCGAGCTTAAGGCTTCCGAATTAGACACATGTTCCGACTCTGAGTCAGAACCTGACAAGGAGAATTACAAAGGGAATAAAATCATTGAAGCGGAGCCCAGTGTCACGGTGGCTACCTTCAAGATGCAGAAGGATGACCCTGAAGATCAAGAGGAGGGGGAACACCTCTTCCACTCACATATATGGGTGAAAGATTCTCCAGTACAGTTCATTGTCGACAACAGGAGCCAAAAGAACCTCATTTTAGTAAAGATCGTGAAGCGGTTGGCCCTACTGCTGACAACACATCTGCAACCATACACCATCGGGTGGCTTCACCAAGGATGAGATCTCCGGGTCAGCGAACAATGTCGCCTTCCCTACAACATCAAGCCCTTCACAGATGAGGTATTGTGTGATGTTTCTCCTCTTGAAGTTTGTGATGTATTATTAGGAAAACCATACTTATGGAAGCAACATGTTATATATAGGTTGAGACCTCACTCTGTGATTGTTACTTTGGGCAATAAGTTGTACATGATACCAGAGGTAGCCCCTCTTACCGCCATCTCTTTAATCATCGCAAACCAATGCAGTAAGATCATTTCCTAGACCAGGAAATTTGTTTTCTTTATGATTTACCCTCATGGAAAAAAGGTGGTTGTGGCCACGACTTCCAAACAGGGCTCCTTCACATAGCTGCAACAGATGGAAAAAGTCGTGGAGTAGTACAAAGACATTTTCGCCTCACCTACAGGGGTACCTATACGCTGTTAGGTCAAGCACTCCATCGATCTAACCCAAGGTGCGCCACTACCCAATGGACCAATCTATCAATGCTCTACTATGGAGAACGATGAGATCAAGAGGCATATTCAAGAGCTATTGTAGAAAGGGAACATCAGGCCAAGATCATCACCCTGTGGGAGCCCGATTATATAGTATAGAAGAAGGACGACACCTGGAGACTTTGTATTGACTATCAGGCGCTGAAAAAGATCACTGTCCTGAATAGGTACCCAATCCCATGGATTGATGACCTTCTGGACCAGCTCAAGGGGGCCAGATATTTCAACAAGATTGACTTGAAGTCTAGTTATCACCGGGTGCCTATCGAATCTTCCGATGTGTGGAAGACTACCTTCAAATCCAAAGAGGGCCTTTTCAAATGGTTGGTCATGCATTTCAGGTTGACAAATGCCCCCGCAACCTTCATGAGATTGATGGACGACATCTTACGACCCTTCATTAATGCATTTGTGGTGGTGTATTTAGATGACATCTTGATCTTTAGCCAGAGTTGGGGAGAGCACACCCACCATAATCTATAGGTCTCTCAAATTCTATGACAACACAAGTTGTGTGCCAATTTGGAGAAATGCACTTTTGGTATGACCCAGGTTCAATATCTGGGGTACATCATTGATGAGTAGGGTGTGCATGTGGACCCAACCAATATACAAGTCATTCGAAATTGGCCACCCTCAACCACTCTAACAAGGCTCCGTGGCTTTCTGGGTCTTGATGATTTCTATCGCAAGTTCGTGTTGGGGTTTTCTCATATCACTTGGCCTTTAAGTCACGTCACCAAGGGCGGAATGAAAGCAAAGTTTTTTTGGTCCGAAACCCAACATAAGACATTTTCTGAGTTGAAACATCGCCTCTTCTATGCACCAATGTTCACATTACCAGACATGCAACAACCATTTGGGATTGAGATAGACACCTCCGACTATGCTGTTGGTGCAGTTCTTACTCAGTAGGCGCATCTAGTGGCTTACCACAGTGAGACACTTTCAGACATAGTCCAAAATTATCCCTCTTACGACAAAGAAATGTATTCCATTGTGTAGGCCTGTCGTCAATGGAAGCATTACATTCTGGGGAAGGAAACAATCATCCATATAGACCATTGAACCTTGCAGTTCATACAAACACAAGAGAATTTGCAGAATGATCGCCATTAGAAATGGTCCACATACTTGAAACAATTCCATTTGAACATTAAGTACAAGAAGTGAAACACCAATAATGTTATAGTCTACTTCATCCGACCACCAGTCATGGCGCTGATCACTGTGATTGACTCCTGTGGGCAAGAGACTTTGGGGTGGCCGCATCTTTACGAGAGCGATCCATAATTTGGCAACACATACTAGACACTCCTAGAAGGTAAGAAAGTTCCAAATTTTCACCTCTAGGATCCACTATTATGCCACTTGGGACACATATGTGTTCCTTCAAGCGAGCGTGCCAATATGATTTGGGAGGCGCACTATAGTTGGGTCGTTGGACATTTTAGAGTAGAGACAATAGTGGCAGTATTGCGTAAGTATTTTTATTTTCCGAACCTTCATTAGGCTGTTGGGAGGTACATTAAATCTTGCACTCCCTGTTCCATTGTCAAACCAACCATTAAGAAGCAAGGCCTATATATTCCTCTGCCTACTAATAGTCAACGTTGGCAATCCATCTCCATGGATTACATGTTGGGCTTTCTTTTTTCTAATCATGGAAACGACTGCATTTTCGTGGTCATTAACAGATTCTCTAAGATGGCTAAATAGAAGTCGTCAACAGGATGATCGTACACATTCTGTGCATGTAAAACTCAAAGAATCCACACACATGGGATGAAAACCTCCCCTATGTCCAACAAATCTACAAGAGAGCTCTCCATAGCTCAACGGGCCACAACCCCTTTCAGGTAGGGCTAAGATTTCAGCTATTATATCCATTGTTGTGGCCATACCATTTGCAGCGACTCAGGGGGATTCGGATTATGTATAGTTCGAAGCCGATAGGGATAAAAACTTCATTGAGCACATTCAACACATCTTCCAGTAGGTCCATGATATATTGGATAGAGCCAATGCTAAGTACTAGAAGCGCCATGATCAACATCGGGTGTCGCACAAGTTATAGGTGGGTGACAAAGTTTGGCTACATTTGCAGAAGGAGTGCCTTGTTGGACCCCACCGCAAGCTTCGCCCGCTCTGCCATACACCATCACTAAGGCTGTAGGGGACAATGATTTTGAGCTTAAAATTCCAACATTCCTTGCTGTGCACCCAATATTCAATGTAGATCGCCTTCGGCCATGCTTTCCACCATTGTTGGACACATCCGACATTGTAGAACAACTCACACCAACAGAGCTAAACCCATACTACATGGAACATGCCACAACTAATCAGATCATGTGCACACAGATCAAAAACACTCACTAATAGAATATCCAACTATATTGGATGTCAAAGCTAACCAACTTCTGTATCAAGACAAGTGGCTCACTAGGGACCAAGTTTAGCAGAAGTTTCCCCATCTCATGGAGGCACTCAACACAATGGAGAGGATTGCTTCCTAAGGGGGGAGGACTGATCCAAGTGGATATTGGTGGCCACCCGCCTATCCACTTAGACCCCCAACACTGTCTCTTTCAGTTTCCTTAATTGTTGCACAATTTACTATTTTTGGCAATTTTTTGTGTATAGAATTTTCGGTGTCATTTTGAGGCCCTTAACGACATTTTTAGGGAAATTGGAGAGATAAAAAAGTCCCAAGCCAATATTATTGTTTTTTTTCGACCTCCTCTATGATATCTTCAAAAAGAGGTATTATGATAGCCAATTGGAGATCATATGCCAAAGTTACAGCCTTCGGGAAGTTGATGTACCAATTTAGCCAAACGAGGCCCACAATTTTGGTGCTTCATCTCCTAGGGTTATGATTTTGGATGTTTAGGGTTTTTTTTTGTTTCTAAATAATAAATATGCCTTTGAGCCTCATTGTAACACATTTCAGAGGGATGTAGCCATCACATCTCTTCTCAGAGATAAGCTACCATCGCTCGAACTAGTTTATTTCCATTCTATTTGTAAGCATATTTCAATATTATGATATTAATGAAAATAAGTGTTATTTCCGCTGCATTTCTGTATTTATGGTTATACATGTAATTTTTTACATTCTTGTTTAAGTTCATATCACTTTATCTGTTCACTTTCACCTTTCTCGCTCTACCTACTTCCACACAAAGATGTTGTTTCTGGAAGTAATATAAAATATATAGGAAATGTATTCACCTTATTTATGGTCTCATATTCTGGAAAATATCTTCATATTCATTTAATTTTTACAAATCCTTGTATTTTTCTTTGTAAATCTCTAGTTTTTTTTACTTTCACTTTCATGAACCTTGAAGCCTTCTCTACTTTCTAGTAATATGTGGATTAAATTCAAACGCCAAATATGGAAAACAATATTCCACTAAAAATAATTAATAATTCACTTCCAAAAAATGTTTCAAAGCTAATATTCAATGTTATTTATTCATTGTTACTGGTGGGTAATCACATTTACCTTGGTTGCTTTTAACTTGGTTTCCAACACTCCGAAAGTCTTTATTGCATACCTTTGCAAGTAATGCGCTCCTAAAAATTTATTTTATGAAACTTGTACATTCTTCCCTCCATAAACTTCGAATAGTGCCTCCTTAAAAACAAACTTAGTAGGCATGGAATTTATAAACAACTCAATCGAGCTCTGATACCACTGTAGGCAGGCTTGTGAATAAACTCCATAATAGAAAATTGATTGCATTCATGATGAAAACTTCATTTATACAAATGTAAGGTAGGTTAGAGATAACACTGTCTCGATAACTTATTAACGAAAAGTAAAAACTAACAACTAATTACTATTTTACAAACACAATCCCGAAGTATTAGTTAACATTAACATGGTTAATTATCATTAAATTCCATTTATATAAATACACTACTTAAATGTGTATTGAAGTTTTCAATTATAATAATAATAATTTAATTTTAATATTCTAATTTAATTAAATTAAATTTAAGAAATACATACTTTTTAACCATAAAACCTACTAAAAATAATATATACATATAATCGTCAATGTTATCAGAGATCATATAATGATGTTGTCAAGGAAAATTCCCCAGGTCTCTAAGAAACACTCAAACCATACAAAAAGGTTTAACAAAATTAAAATCTAGGTGGATAATATTTTTGAGTCTTAATCACTGAAAGTATTACTAACAAATTATACACACACACACACACATAGATATACAATATTGTTTGTTAGAGATAATTTCAGGATTATATTCTACACACACACGCGCATACACACACACATATATATTATTTGTTAGAAATAATTTCAGTGATTATATATATATCTTGTTAGTTAAAATTTCTATTGCCACAAAATAAATTTCATACAAAATTAGAGCTCTCAGTTAGACTTGGACTCTATTGTGGTTTTTCAAAAGGGAAACAAGACCTACTGATAGTGAGATCTACTATTTATCATCTAAAACCATCCAAAAATATAACTGGCTTGTATTTGGGTTTTTGACATGCACTATGACATATATACAAAATATCGATTACTAGTTATAGTTGGCTATACATCTACTAAAAGAAACTAATTTACTGATAGTAAAAAACATAAGCCAAAAGGTTGGGCTAACATTAATTATCAGAAGAATAAGTGACTGGGGCTAGATCTTAGGTGTTTGTGCTTGTTGGAGTCGGATTTGGAGGCTTGAGGTTTCATTGTAGATGTCCTTCTGTGTAAGCCAAGCGAGTGTCAAGGCTAACTAATCAAGAGATCTAGTGGCATTGGAATCGTTGGGTTTTATTGAGGCATGCTATAATTTCATTGCAGTCCTTGTACTTTTCTTTGAGGACCCTACTCAAGAGTGCCTTCATTTGCCAACAGAGGTTGATGGAATTGAGATATTGGCACCTTCTTCCCTTAGTATGTCTAGGGTATCGAACCCAATTAGATACTTTAGTCTGAGATTTAAAATTAGAGTGGGAAGGGTTATCATTAGTGGTAGAGACTTCTAACTAACATAATTCATCTTGGAAATTTGGAGTGGAGGAATGGAAAATAGCCGTAGTTGTCTGAGCTTATGTTTGAGCTCAAGGTCTACCCTTTGGGCATCAACTTTCAAACTCTCAGCGAGAGTACATATGCTGATGGGGCAAAACACTAAGGAAAGATAGGCTTTCCAATAAACACCCCCCAGTAGAGGCACAAACCAATGAGGCAAATTGAAAGGAACCAAGAAAGAGCGAGAAAAAAATTAATGTTGGAAATATTGGGGGTGAGTGAATCAATAATTATTTTAATTGTTATATTATGCCAGTTAAGATTTTTTCAAATTAAGCCAAAACACAAGTAGAACAAAAATAACTTTATTATTGAAAATAGTGAGGACTCCAATCCTCTGTTACAAAATTCAAACTCCCACCTGTACAACGAAATCTTTCTTCATGGCTCCAACGTTGAACATGGACTCCAATTCTTAAATACAAATCCTAGTCTTAATGAGGACAAAAATCCTCTCAGGCTAATCTAGGCACCGACCTGGTTATGAGGAAACCAATTCTCTGAGGCTAATCCAGGCACCAACCTAGTTATGAGGACACCAATCCTCTCAGGCTAATCTTTCAAAATTTTATCAAGATACTTCCAAAACACCGTCTCCAATGGCTGCTCCAAAAGGGTCTTCAAAATGCGCTTCAACAAGTGCCTTCAAGTCTGCATAAGAGGTCTCTAAAAAATGCTTGAATAGGTGTCTTCAGGTCTACTTTAGTGGTCTCCAAAATCTACTTCAACAAGTGTCTCTAAGTTTTCTCCAAAGTTCTCAATGATGATCCAAATATGGTCTTAACTTAGCTCCAAAGATGGTCTTAGAAGTAACTTCAAAAGGTCTTCAAACTCGACTCAAAAACCAATTCCGAAATCTGCTCCAAAGATGCAAAGGGACTACTTCAAGAAAGTCCTCAAAGGTCTACTAGAAAAAAAGTCTTCAATAAGTATGCTCTAGAGTGATCAATAGTTTGTCCAACAAGACCGGTCCAAATCTGTTTTAAAATTATACCTCAAAAGCAATTTCAATATTGAATCAATTCTTCTCCTCGAAGTTTTGTCCCAAAGGTCCAAATTTCCTCATAGATGAGGTCAAGTCAACAAACCTACATTCTTCCATAGAGAGGCTGAATTTTTGTAAGAGATGAGAGGTCGAGTCAATAGACATGCATTCTTCCACAAAGAGGCTGAATTTTTGTCACATATGATAGGCTGATGTTTGTGCTTCCTCTGGGTTGATGTATGTTTTTCGTAGGGCCCCAATCTCCCTAATCGTAGGGTCGAAGTTGAAATGGTAACTAGTTTCAGTCTTCATTATTGTTGTACTCATTTCAATATGTATCCTATGTAACAAACAAGAAATTAAGAAAGAATATAATTATTATGAAAGCATGGGTTTCATGCTCATTATTGATGGTATTATGGATAAAAGCATGTTCTTCGTGCTTCTAGGGTTTGCTAGGTCTTAGGATTTATTGTCACAAGTCACTAGAGTCAACATCACGTTTATAGGATCCTTTCGGGAAATTTGTAAGTGTAAAAAGAATTATTTTTGAGTCTAGAAAGTCTTGGAATCTCCAAGAGTACAAGTCGGCCTTGGATCATCAAGTTGACCTAAGGGAGGGAATTTGACCCCTTGAGAAATCTATATAAAGGAGCAGTTTGACCTCATTTGAGACACACTCACTCACAAGTTCGATATACAAGAAAATAGTTTGATCTATAGTTGGGTAGTTGCAAGAAGGAGAACGAAAGTCAAGGAGAAGGAAGAAGGATAACATTTCTTGGCTTTTGAGCTCTATCTCTCTCACACGTGCAAAATTCTAGGGTTTCTGGATTGCTGAAGGGGTTGAAGTTGCAGGACCACATAACAGTAGGACGAAGTGCAACCTCTTATCGTTGGGCGGAAGGAAACTCTATCAAAACTTTGTCAAACTTAGGAAGAGTTGTCTTGCTCTTGGAAGGTCCCAAGGGAAGGGTGATCTAGGGTTTCCTCATGGCCTGCAAGACCAAAATTGCAGGGTCAAAGTTGTAGATTGTGTAATAGTATTGCAGCAGAGAGGTCGAAGTTACAGTGTGTAGTAGTCTGGTGTAGATTCAAGGAAGGACTTGAAGAAGGGATAACTTGGTACTGGGAGAAGGAATTGGTCTAGGGATTTGGTATTTGTATCTCATTTGAAGCATATTCTAAGAAAATAAGAGTTTCTGGGTTTTCCCCATAGAGGGGTTTTTCCCTTGCTGAGAGCCTATATATGTGTCCTCTTTTGTTGTTGTTTCTTGATATTGTTTGATGAATAGATCTAACTATAGAACATAAAGAATATAATTAAGATTCACAAGCAAGTATCAAGGATAAAGAAAATAAGTTTAATAAGTTGCCAATTTATCATTTTCTAACATGGTATCAAAGCTAAGGTGAACAAGGAAAGCAGCTGGAAGGACACCAAAAAGAATTGTTGATCAAAAGATAGGAAGCTCTCAAAGCCTAAAAGAAGAAGACTGCAAGAGGAATTGTCTGTTGAAGGGATCTAGTTAAAGACTCGTTGGTAGAAGAGCCTTCTAATCCAAGGTTTCTACATTGAAGAGGATCAAGACTACATCAATCTTGCAAGGAGGGTGTTGGTTTTGAAAAAAGGAAGTCCATTTGCAAGGCATCAATCTTGGAAGTTGTTGGTGGAGGAATCCTAGGAAACAACTTTCAAGGACGTCGTCAAGAACTCTCAAAAGGTCTTGAAAGAATCAAGAAGGTTGAAAACATCATCAAGGAGAATCATAATCTAAAGTATGTAACATATTGTTACACTATGTCTGAATCTTCAAGTCATACAGGCTCTTTCTGCAAGGAGAGAAATAAGATCGTTGGGGCTTCGAACTATCTAGCATGGAAGAAAATAGTTGACTTGATACTCAAATAAGAAGTAATGGGATATGTTACTAGAGAAATTACTGAACCTGAGAAAGATAAGACACAAGAACTAGAAAAGTAAAAGAAAGGGGAGGTAAGAGCTTAAAGGATCATAGTTGAGTTAATTAAGGATTCTCTTATTCCATTTGTTGCAAATCTGAAGACTTCCAAGGCCATGTATGACAAGCTAGTGAATTTGTATTCAGTAAGTACAACAGGTCAAAATATTTCGTTAAAGGATGAGGATATAGCATCCTTCCTCATGAGAGTATCTCAATTAAGATACCATTTGCAAGGACTTGGGGAACCAATAATTGATTCTGAAGTAACCATATGTGTACTGAATGCATTGCCACCAGAATGAAGCAGCCTTGCAACAAGCATCTATTGCAAGAAGGATTCAACTCCCTTTGATCAATTGTGCGCGTAGTAAATATTAGAAGAATCAAGGATCAATATCAAGGATGATATTGGATATGATGAGAAATCTCAAGCCTTTTTAGCTTGAGTCAACATGCTGAAGAAAGGAAATTTTTATAAGTCCAAGAAGAAAGACATGTCCAAAGTGCAATCTTTTGGATGCAATGAATTTAGAAACTTTAAGAGGGACTTTACAAACAAGCATAACAATAAGAGAAAGGAAATGAGTGAAGCTCATGTAGCCAAAGTCGTGGGAGAACCTGAGAAGAAGGCAAAGAAGGAAGAAGTGAAGGATCCTTACTACTAAAGAAGGTTCAATGATTGTCAGGTTCTCTGAGAATATTAATCTTTCTTTTAGAATAACATGTATCATAGAAAGAAGCAGATGATAGTAGCATGCATATAATTTACATGATTAACTTGCTTTGTAGAGATCATCTAGATAAATGGATAGATAGACCATTTTTTCATAATGTTCATCCATGTATCATTTAACATTATGTTAGAGGTAGTCATCTTGCTTAGGTGGATCATCGTAATCTTGGAAGAACCATCATTATCGAAGGTTCTTGGGCAAAGCACTATGACAATGTTAGTATGCACTCCATACGATGTGGAGTCAATACTAATAAAGGGATGAAGAAGTACAATGGGTCAGGACACAAGCCATTTGCGAGCTATATGAATAGCTAGATGATTGGATGAAAGCATAAGAATGCATGCTAGATATAAAAATTTGGATAAGATTCATGTGTAAAATCTTGTTGAAATAAAGCTGGTCATAAAATATGGTTGAGTATGTGAATATATGATATTAGAGAAAGATGTTTGATTTGACTTACTTAAGGGTGTATAAATAATGTAAGACTTTATTTAGAATATGTAAGATAATCATTAACATCTAGTATAGTCTCCCAAAGAAAATTTGTAACTTGGTAATCAAGTTTGATCCTTGAGTACTCTGATGCATGATGGAAGTTGCAAGCAGAGATGGTCGATGAGGATGTTGATGTGAAAGTAATCATGATGAGGTAAGTCTCATTTTCATTGTTATTGATTATGTGGTTAACATATTATTGTGCTACCTGGTAGAGTGTTGCAGGGATTTATGATGGAAGTTGAGGAAAGCTCAATTGTATGGATGAAAGATATTGAAGGAAGCTCGATATCTGGTACTTGGCAACTGTGGATTCAAGATATGGACATATTGATATTGAAACGTAGCAGTGCGAAAATATAACTTAGTGTCAAAGGAAGATAAATTTCAAGAAGAAGCTATGATCAAATTGAAGTTTGGGAAGGCTCAATGTAGTTCCTTCATATTAAAGAAGAAAGTGATGAGCAAGAAGATTGGTTTGGAACTTGTCACAAGATCAAAGAGAGAAGGTGGCTCCATGATACCTTGAAAGAAAGAAAGATCGATGATGCAGAGGAAAGAGGGAGCCAATGAAACTATGAAGAATTGGTAGCTGATACTCTTATGAAGATAAGCTGTAAGGCTTGTGATGGTGACTTCCCAAATAGAAAGAAATTCTATATCTCCTCTGATTTTGAGAGGGAGTAAAGAAGTCTGCTTATATAGGAGCAAGGTTCTATTCTCAAAATTAAAGGAGAATAGGGATTTCCTATCTGGTTTAGAGAGAGTGATTTTGGAAATCACATGTGCCTTCTCCTCTCCAGGTGATGAAGAGAGAATGATGGAGGATTGGATAAGCATATATGGTTTCCTTGAGGATATAACATCCAAGAAAGGAAAGAGACTGACACTCTTTGAGGATGTGATATGTATCCAAGAGAAGAGTGGTTGAAGGGGACCAATATTATTTAAGGACTTAAGATTGGAGATCCAATATAAGAATAGTCCTAAAAGGACATGTATTGTAGACATCCATATGGGTTATATTCCTTGTAAATGTAGTGTGGTATGACACATAAAGCCTCCCAACATAATGCTCTTGATTAAAGTAGAGCTTGTCCAGTTAAGCGTCAGGGACAATGCTGGTCATGTTGATGATGCTTATAGTATGGCTTATCAATTCGACTCCTCTTGTGAAAAATCTTCAGTTTGACATATGATGTTGTACTAGCTATACAGTTATGAATAACTCCCTAGTTAAGAGGGAGTGTTGAGAAATGTAACTAGTTTTGGTATTTATAATTGTTGTACTCATTTCAATACGTATCCTATGTAACAAACAAGAAAAGAAGAAAGATAATTATTATTATTAAAGCATGGGTTTCATGCTCATTATTGATGGTATTCTAGGTAAAAGTAAGTTCTTTGTGCTTCTAAGGTTTGTTAGGTCTTAAGATTTATTGTCATGAGTTAATAGAGTCAATAGAGTCAACATCATGTTTATAAGACCATTCTGGGAAATTTGTAATTATAAAAAGAATTATTTTTGAGTCTAGACAGTCTTGGAATCTCCAAGAGTACAAGTTGGATTTGGATCATCAATTTGGCCTAAGGGAGGGAATTCAACCCCTTGATAAGGCAATATAAAGGATTAATTTGACCTCATTTGAGACAAACTGACTCAAGAGTTCGATATACAAGAAAATTGTTCGATCTATACCTAGGTAGCTGCAAGAAGGAGAGACAAAGTTAAGGAGAAGGAATAAGGAAAAAATTTATTGGTTTTTGGGCTCTATCTCTCTCACACGTATGAAATTATAGGGTTTATGGGATGCAAAAAGAGGTCGAAGTTGCTGGACCAAGTTGCAGTAGGACAAAGTGCAACATCTTTTAGCTGGGAGGAAGGAAACTTTGCCGAAACCTCACTGACCTTACGAAGAGATATATTTCCCTTGGAAGTTCCCAGGGGGAGGTTGATCTAGGGTTTTCTCAGGAGCTGTAAGATTGAAATTGTATGGTTGAAGTTGCAGATTGAGTAGCAGTATTGTAGCTAGTAGGTTGAATTTGCATTGGTTAGAAATTTGGTGTAGATTCAAGGAAGGACTTGAAGAAGGGTTGAATTGGTACTAGGAGAAGGACTTTGTCTAGGGATTGGGTATTTTTTATCTCATTTGAAGTAGATGATAAGAAGATAAGGGCTTATGAGTTTTCCCCTTGGAGGGGTTTTCCCTAGCTAAGAGCCTATATCTGTGTCCTCTTTTGTTGTTGTTATTTCTTGATTTTGTTTGATGAATAGATCTAGCTAAAGAACATAAAGAAGATAATTAATATGCACAAGAAAGTGTCAAGAATAAAGAAAATAATCCTAATAAGCTGCCACTTTATCATTTTCTAACAGAAACAAGTCTTAAGGAGAACAAGTTCTTGTGCTGGAAAAAGGCCGAATTCTCACCAAAGAGTAGCTCCAGAAATTTTCCAAAGATAGATTAAAAATATCTTAAAAAAACTATTAATACAAAGAAAGATAGGAAACCATGCTTTCTTCCTTCAATCAAATCTAAGCTTCATGAGATATGAACCTTCTCCATCTTCTCCACAGGTTCCAATCTCTTCTGTTCTTGCTTTCTTTAGGATCTGATTGAATGACAGAGAAGAGACACACATTTATACAAGTCAAGTCACCATAAACAAGGTTGAGTTGAGTGTAATCTTGGAGTCGACCTATGTATCAATTTTAATATTTATTTGAATTTGTTTTAAGTAAAAATTCCATTATGGTAGATTATTGCAGTTCATGGATGATGATTTGTTGACGGTAATGGACCCGCCAACATTCAGGGGATCTCCTTGGTATGAAGTCCCAACTAGACCTCACACCATTTGGTGTAGGAGTCCCATCAGGTACGATGGCCCGGTTGCCATCTTAGAGATTTTCCTTAACTGTTGTTGTTCAACACATGAGAGTGTTAGGCTTGTAACTTTAAGAAAGTGAGGTGAGTATGCCCAGTGAGTGTGTATTGTAACTTTGTGTCAGGGTTATCTTACTATAAGGGAGAGGGTAAACGTGAGCCTCTATATGAGAGGTAGTAAAACCACCCAGGGAGAGACACACGTGGAAACAACAAGGGTCTATCCAGGATCTAGTAGAATAGTCCACAACGGATGCGACAATCATTAAAAACAAAGTGCGAGGGAAAACACGTACACCGTCCAACGTAGTAGTTGTCCACATGGGGGTGATGGTTGTTATAACCAAGGAAAACAAGAATGGTCTATCTAATGTCCTACGGAGGAGTCCACATGGATGAGACAACAATAATAAACAATACAAAACATATTCAACAATGTAAGTACTAAAATAACCGAAATAGTTCAACTATCTTAGTACAGGTTAAACAAATATGCATTACAAATGTTTAAAGTAATCTTACAAATAGATACAAAAAATGCGTGAAAACTTGCTAGCTTGAGACAAGCTTTTGAATTAAGAAAATGTTCCAAGACACATCTGTAAACCATACATCACTAGCCTCAATAGTGGGACATTGGAGCCACTCCTCCCTCCTCAAAAGAATAGACTACAGACTCTCAAGGCTATGTGGGAGGAGTCAAGGTGAAAAGTCCTTTGCTCATACAATGAGGGGGTATATATAGCCAAGGGTGATGCTTGACCCTTGTGACTCTTGGGCTTCCCTCATGACCGTTCAACTTCCTATTACTTTTCAACTGACATGACTCTTCAACTTCATATGTGTGTCTCTTGGACTTTCACATTACATTACATTTGATTACAACAATTATGGCCCATATTAGTGATGTGGCCGAGAAAACTCATGGCATGACTCGACAGGACACTACTGTCATGTAATGGCTGACTATGGTGTCCATGTCAAGCTGCTATGCTGTTGAATGATGGATGTGCTCTCGGTGTGTTATGTCTTGACCTTCACATGGAAAAGTGTTGTAGGGTCTTCGATGGTCTTGGTCTTTGCTTAATGACTCAGTGCATGTATCCCTTTCACTTGCTGCTCAATGTGCTTTGTACGTTCGTCCAACTGAGAGAAGGTATTCTAGCATGTGCTCCTTCTTCATCCCATTTGTTATCGTGCCATGTTACATCAATGTACTTATTCCTGCAATTCAGTTAAGATGGGACAAAATCAAATCCAAAAATATCCTAGTATAGCATGATGCATTGTTTTTGGTTTTTGTTCTAGGTAACCGAGAGGGAGGACAAGACACTGAAACTATGTAGAGCACAAATCAGGCTGGGGTGAAGGGCTCTAAAGTAATATCGAGAAAAACTACGTAGAGGTCATTGGGTGGAAAAATTGCACAATCAGGGACATCAGTGACAGTTGCAAGGTGGAACCCAGCAGGTAAAGATTGTGCAATTCCGAGGAAGAAAATGTAGGGTGTCCAGGGGAATTGCTAGATAGTTCTACGCAATTTTCAGGATGAGGATTGAGCGGGTCACTTAGGGTCCAGTTGGGATCTGCGCGATTTCTTAGAGGGAGATAGAGCGGGGCAGTAGGGGGCACTGTCAGGAAATTCTGCGCAATTTTCCAGATTAGGGTATGTCGGGTTGTGGGGAGTGACTGGTCATAAATGAATATTTTTGAGAGATAGTGCGGGACAGGTAGCACTGCATAGTTTCTAGAAACAATGCAGAGTGGGGCAGCATAAAGTGTACCGATTAGAACTGTGTAATTTTTAGGAGCAGAGAAGAGCATGCCAGCAGGAGGATTGACTCAATATGATTGTGCAGTTTTTGTAGGTAGTAGAGGGTAGGTATCTGGGAATGTCTGCAAAATTCTGGGGAGTAATTCAGCCTTGGGTTAGAGTGCAGTGCGAATTTCTAGTGGACTAGATGGAGGCTTGAGAACTGATCATGCGGGAAGCGTAGATTGGATCGGGCTTGGAGACACTTTTTGTGTAATTCTGGGAGACAAATAACCTGGTCACTTCCAGGATTGCGCAATGCATCTGCCTCAAAGGATAGCCTCAAGCACTGTGTAGTTCTGGGCAACAAAGTAGGGTCACTGAGAGGTGAGACTGTGTAGTGCAACTTAGTCAGGGATTGGTTGAAGGGGTTTGTCTGGTCGACATTTTTTTAGGAAAAATGACTAAGTGCAAGAGAAAGTGAACTTGTTTAGATGTGACATTGTGATTGAACAATTAGCATGACTCGACGACATGACACGATAAAAAAACAAGATAAACATGTGCTGAGTGAAACTTGTTGGGCCTCAAAATAGTCCTTATTTTCACTCCGTTATTCACCAATACTTGCACATTACTTTGATATTACCTTCATGTCACCTCCATTCTACCTCCGCATCATTACATTTACCTCATCATTGGGTTATAACTATGCTTTTCCAAAGTTTATTAATTCTTAACATTTTAAAGTGGATTTATGGTTAAAATTTAGAAAATAATATGCTTATACTTATACCTAACAATTAGAATGAGTTTGTTGACATGTGTAGGTACAAAGGAAGCTTCTAAGGCATCCTTATGTGGCACTCTATGTTCAAATTCGAATTTGAGAAGATCATGAACCTCATGGAAAAGATCATGGACCTCATGGAGGAGATCATGGAGGATAGGGTTATGTGTCACCATTGGTTGAGAAATATGTGGGTTAAAGGAGGGAATAGTGGGTCTACATTTATGAGTTTGTTTTCTTAGTTTTTGTATAAATAGGAGTACCTCCTCCATTCCAAAGGGAGGACTCTTGGAGCATGTATCCAACTTATGATGGAATAGAATAAAGCTTCATTTTACATAAATCTCCATTCTATAGTTTTAGATATAAGTTGTTTTAATGTAGTATATGGAATAATTTGTCACTTTGTTCTTAGGAGAATTGAGCTCACTCTAAAAGGATCAAAGGAACATTTTATTTCATAATAGATATTATTTCATTGCTTAGATGTTTGAGGATTTGTTTGTGATTGATAAAGGAGTTTTAAATTAAAATCTTATCAGCATATGAGGGAAGAACCAAGGGTCTAAGTTAGGCTCTCCCTCTATTTGATTTGCATGATAATTGAAATTCATTCTTTTGCTTTTAAGTTTCAAGTTATTTCATTTCTTATGCTTATGAATGAATCTTAGTTTAGTTTGGATCAATATATGAGGGGCCAATCAAGGGACTAAGTTAGTCTCTCTCTCTATTTGAATCTGAACAACAATTAAATTCATTCTCTTGTCTTTATTTTAAGTTTCTAGTTCTATGTAGTCAATGATTTCTTTTCAATCTATAATACTGTAGGGAAGGACAACCAGGACCTCCTCAATTAGGAGCCTCTTCCCTTGCATATTATATTGAATCATAAATCATTTAGTTAGACATAGAGTTAGTTTCCTACTCCTGCATATATTTTGCTGGCATCATCACAAGCTTACGAGTTTCCCTGGTTGATAATTTAATGAAAGCAATTTAAGCAATTAAGTTGCCCAACAAAACTGTCTTAAGGTCAAGAATGACAAGTGCAACACTTGAGATAGACCTTCGAATGACCATGAAGACAATTGTGTGGAAATGCTTACAACTTTTTGTGTGAGTATGACCGATGTTCACAGAGCGAAGACAACTCATGCACACAAAGCCCAACCTTCAAAATCGGCAGAAAAAGACCGCAAGCATGACAAAGAAATCAACATGCCAAAAGACGACAGCTAGTCGGACAAAAAAAAGGTGTAAAGACTCTACAAGAGCTCATGGAATGAGCTCAAATGTTTGCAATCATCAGTGGAAAAACCAAATAAGGCTTCGAAATTTGGATGTAGGCCAAAATTTTGGAGGGCGTTGTAGCCGCTACAATGCTTGGCAACACACTGTTTGAATACCAGCTTCTCTATTTCGGTCATTTTTAGCACAAGGCCTTGGCCTTTCAGGGAGTATTGATTCGTTGTGCAAGTTACTTTGGATTCCACACTTACCCCATGGAAAAACATGGCTCACCTTGTACCAACTTAGTCAAACACAACAAAAGATCCAGCTAGATAAGAATGTTTCAAAATCGGGAAGGGTAGTTTGGCTCGTGATCTTAAGATTTTTAGAGTATAAGTTTTCATCCCTGGTGTTTCTTCGCTACCAGCATGCCTAGACAGTACCCAGACAAAGTCACACAGGAACACAAGCATTGCTCCATTTCCAGCGAGCCTGGTCAGTACCCTGGTGGAGTTGCCTGCTTCACCTCTCTACGCAGGAAGCCTTTCTCTTGTTTTGCCTTTGTATTTTTTTTGAAAGAGGACTGTGCATAGGCACTTATTTAATTTTGGGGCAGAAGAGGGATCCTGAATTATTGAAAGCTGAAGAGGTTGTTCCTTTAGAGAAGCATGTAAGACCTCTGATTTAGGTTTGCTCGTTGAGATTTTCCCCTTCTTTGTTTCTACTAGTTAAATGAGCTCGAACACATAGAGTAGAATGCTGAGTACATGCATGGGGTTTCCAAGTTTGGACACAGGTTCATGGTTTGAATAGAGCTTCCCTTACAGACAGGTCGTATTTTCTGTCAAGACTTTATTGGCCAAAAGTTACAACCAAGTACAGAGAAGACGGACATAAGACTGGCCAAGTGCTGAAGTGTCACAAGGCTCTTGAACTTCAACCACATACTTTTTCAAAAGCCAAAACATAGTGTAGGACGACACTTAAAAACAAAATGGCAAGACATCAAAACAAAGTAAAGCAAAACAAAGAAAAAATAGAAAAGCAAAACAACAGAACAAGCATAAAATATGCTATATACATAATGCGGGGTGCGGCCCCAGATCATTGAAAATAACATTTTAAATCTTGGCCATTGACAAGAAGGTTGTCAATCCTCCTGTCAAGTGATTGTAAACGATACGTGCGTTGGCCAAATTTTTCGTGAATTGTGAAAGGACCAATCCACAGGGATTGAAACTTCATATGTTTGCCTTTGTCCTCGTGGGGTTTGTCCCACTTCAAGACCAAGTCACCCACACTGAATTTGGTGTTACCTGTAGAATTTCTATCGAACTATCTCTTGATACAGTTCTGGTGGAGTGTAAAATTTTGATTTTTCTTTCGTTTGTTCTTCCTATAACTTGTGTAATTTTTCCATCCTACATTGAACCAATATACACGACTTGCATTGGGATTCTTGGGATAACTGGAGAGCAGGCAAATAGATATTTGGTGGGAGGATGACTTCTTTTCCGTATAGAGGAAGTATGGAGATGTATTTAGAGAGGGTTTTGGTGTAACTTGGTCAGCGCAAAGAGCATTCACCAGAGAAGAATGTCAGTTTCGTTGTTCAAAGTAAATGTTCTTTTTTATGATGTGGATAATATTTTTGTTTGTAGATTCAGAAATACCATTTCCCAGGGGTAGTAGTTATCTAAATGCTTAAGCACAATACCATGTTGCAATGAAAAATTGTTTCAATGAAGAAAAGTAAGTTGCATTGTCAAAAACAAGTGATACAGGAATGCCAAACCTCGAAATGATGTTCTGCTGAATGAAGTTGATGACTTCATGATCATTCACTTATTTGAGTGGAACTTATTCTATCCACTGGGTCAATTAATCTATAGAATTCAATATGTAGTGGTGTTGCTTTGATGAATGTGGGAAAATTTTCCCAATGATGTCTAAGCTCCACTGTTGGAATGGTTCGTCCACTGCAACAAACTACAAAGGGGTTACTGACCTTTGAGTTCTGCCTGCGCATTGCTGACATACCAAGCACTTGTGGGCATAAGCGTGTGCATCTTTGAACAATGTGGGCCAGTAGAAACCAACTCTCATGAATTTATGCGCTGTTGTGTTGCGCGCGAAGTAACCCCCGACTTCCAGGCACCTAAGCAAAATGCCATTGTGGTGATTTCTGTAAAGCAATATGTGCACCAACTGGTAAGCTAACACTTTCATTCGAAGTGCCCTATTCTGTCGCATAAAGAAGTGAGAGGACATGGTGTCATGCTCAAAGTACTGGCACACTTCTTCATACCAAGAGTTACCGTGTGAAGTGGGGGGTGCTCACTCTACATTGTACATGTCAATTTATTTCTCCTAACTGACGAGCTCTTCTTCTTCCTCTTGCGCGTGCACTGTTTCCGCTTCCTGTTTGTAGAGACCGTGACCCTTGATGGTGTGAACTGGTTTGATGTCAAGATCATATTCTTGTTGTCCTGTCATCCAGTTCGCACTTATTTCACCCAGTTCTTGCTCAACAAGCAACGATCTAACTATTGGATGCGACACAAATACTATGCAATGACTTTTCAGTAGGTAGGGTCTGAAGTGTTTCACCGCCTTGTATACAATGTATGCTTGTTTGTCCATGGCAGGATAATTGAGCTTGGTTCCCTGCAAGCTCGCGCTCATGAAGGAGATGGGACATTCGTTGTTGAACTCATCCTTTTGAGTGAGCATTGCAGCGAGTGAAGTGTTAGAAGTGAATGTGTAAAGCAAGAAATATTTGTTGAAATCTGGAGTGTATAGTGTAGGTTATTTTTCTATTGCCTGCTTAATATGCGTGAACGCGTCCTTTTCCTTCTTCCCCTAGTTGTTAACTACATCCTTCTTGATCATCTCTTGTATGGGTTTGACAATCTGCGCATAATCTGAGATGAACTTCCAGAGGAAGTTGATCTTACCCAAGAAGGACTGCATGGCTTTCTTGTTCAGGGGATGAGGAATCTGCGTGATGGTCTGGAATCAGTCTGCATCTATCTTGATCCCACTCTTGGTGATGATGTGCCCAATAAGGTTCCCTTCAGACACTACAATGTCTCTCTTCTTGGGATTCAAGGATATCCCATACTTGTGACATTTCCCAAAGATCTTTTTGAGATGGTGCAGGTGGTCTGACCGTTTTCTAGAAAAAAATTGTCATGTCATCAAGGTAGACCACCATTCTCTGTCTAATGAGCCCACAGAAGGCGATGTCCATTGCGCGCTAAAAAGTTGCACCTGTGTTTATTAGCCCAAATGGCATTCTTTGATAAGCGAACATACCCCACTTGATATGGAAATTTGTTTTCAGTTTGTCAGGTTCTACTACCAGAACCTGGTTATATCCCCAAAAAATGTCTAGCAGTGAAAACATTTATGCTCTAGATACTGTCTACAAGATGTGTTCCATAGAAAACACAGGGTAATTGTCTTTGTCTGAGGCACGATTCAGGTTTCAGAAATCAACACACAAGCGAATCTCCTAGGACTTATTTCTGACAAGAACTAAGTTCAAAACGCACGTGGAATGACAGACCTTGTAAATGATCCGATCATCCAACAACTTAGCCAACTCTTTATGAATGAGGGGCTCCAATGACAGATATAGTTTCCTGAGATTCCGTTGAAACGATTTGGCCCCTTCTTTGATTGGGATGATGTGTTGGATTATTCACGTTTCATATGTCTTCAAGTCATCATATGTCCACGTGAATACATCATGGTAATGTTTGAATATGCGGACAAAGGCTTACCGCTCTTCCGATGTGCAACACGTACCAAGATTCACGAACTTCAGATCTTTATATATTCCCAGATTAATCTATTCATGCATCATTGTGGAACTATGGGTTTTAGTGTTCCTGGGTCCCTCAAAGAGGTTATGCAAGTCATATAGATTGAGTGAAACCACACCCTTGGGGATGAGGTTTCCATTACTTGCATGACATGTATGTTGTAGAGAATGATCATGCTCGTCTTCATATATCACTACATCCTTGAAGATGTCAACATTGGCCATGCAGTGCAATATATGTTCATCATCATTAAAAACACATAAATTAGTGATGTTGTCAGGGATAGATGGCTTATACAAAATTTCAACAGAAAATCTATCCCTAAGTGGTGTCATCCTAGAAACTGCAGTTTCCGGAGCATTTGCAGTTTCCAGAGCATCTGTAGCTGCATTACACGTTCTTGGTATAAAGATGATATTGAAATCTTGGGAGTTAGAGAAAAGTTGCCATACCTCTTGTTCGTAACTCTTAAGATGAGGTGAAAGACATTGTATGGTGTTACATACATGATGTACTACGATCTCTAAATCACCTACCACTTTCAGCAAAACAACGCTGATGCTGATGGATTTATGTAAACCCAATATGAGTGCTTCATTTTCGGTATTATTGTTCGTGCACTTGAACTCCAAGTGGCTTAAGATTAAGTGTTTCCTTTGCCTTGTGTCTATCAAAACACACCCGACTCCAAAGCCATCCTATGTTTTGGATCCGTCAAAACACAAGGTCCACATGTCATCTGTACAAGGATCGCTTGCCGCCCTTGTACTGCTAACACTACTGCTACTACTATTACAATGTACTATACAAGTTTCATTTCCGTCAGTTGGGCAAGGAAGGAAACCCAACTATGTGTCTGGTGGGGTGGGGCTTGACTATGCAAGATAACACCCCAGCAGTGTTTCGAGAAAGAAATTGATGAACACGAGTTCTGCAAAATCCAATGGTTCATTTTGACCATTCAAGGGAGTAACGTTATGTTTCATATATCTCTCTGAAAACACCCAAATCTTGTTCTTTATACCCTTGTATGGAAGCCATAAATATGACTAGTCCGTAGCAAAGTATCCTTGCAACTTGCTGGACCAGTGTCTGCTGAGAAATAAGCCATACGCTTCCGGGATGTTCACAATCATAATGTTAATGCACTGATGAACTCGTCCTTCAGACAATAACTGGATGATCATGTCCCAGAGTTCACTAATGGTTGGTACACATGTTCATTCAAGTTGGATGATTTTCATAGTTGTACTGATCCATTGCGCATTGATTTGTTTAGCGATGGAGAGTGGCATGACATTAATCGACGCACTAGAATCAACAAAACAGTTGTGGACATTGAAGTTGAATATTTCAAATGATAATAAAAATGGTGTGTAGAGCGAGTTCTCTTCCTCCATGCAAAGCACGTTGAGCACAAATGGGAGTGTGTGAGGAGACTTGTTTGGTCCCTTGCTAGAAGAGGCAACACCATCTATGGAGGTTTGCCCCAATTCACGCAAAAGAATATCCCGCTGACCCGTGAGCTTGGCTAACTCATAAAGAGAGATGTTCACACGAGTATTTTTCATATCTTCAACAATATTGTAATCCAGAGCGGGGGGATTCACCGAGTTGTCTGGGGATAGACTTGTGTTTGTGTTGTCTGGTGGGTTGCTTTTGTCTTTACTGCTCACTGACATACTTTTAGCTGTAGTTGTGTTCATGAACTTACCTTGTTTTTTCTGTATCGAGATGGTTGGTGGGTCCACTGTTTTGAGTAGAGGGAGAAAGACCGGTGCTTAGTATGGGCAAACACGTCCTTTTCCTTCTTCCCCCAGCTGTTAACTGCATCCTTCTTGATCATCTCTTGTATGGGTTTGACAATCTGATCAAGAGCTTAGGACCAAGTGTCGTAAAATGGTCAAAAAGGAAAGTGCTTAGAATTGGCTCAAACCTAAACAAACGGATAAAGCTCGTCCTCCTGATTCCAGTGCCGCAAATGGTTCGAAAAACGGTCGCCATATGAGAAAGTTATGCCAAAAACAAAATCGCCCAATAACCCTTAATTTTTGAATATTTAAAAAAAATATTAAAAAAAGAATATTCCGTAGAATATTCTTTGGAATATTTTGTAGAATATTCTTTAGAATATTCCATTTGGGCAGCCAATCACAGGTTTCCATGTGGCAAGCTCAGAGGCCACCATGTGGACCAAGGTGACGTCAGCATATATGGGCGCATATAGTTAAAAATTTGGTCAAGTGCATGGTTTGAACCCACAACCTCCTAACTAACACTCCCACGCCTTACCGTTAGACCATACGATTGGGACATGATATATGTTGGGAACAAACATCTCTTAAAGTTTGAATTTTGTTTGGGCGAAAACCCAAGCGGGCCAGCCCTTAAGGGCCAACGCCCATGTAATATGACCACCGTCGGAATCCAAGGGCCTAAACCCTTAACTGCCGGCACGAAATCCAATGCAAACCACCAGCTCGATTTTTTCGGTCACATGCGGAATTTACTGGCCGTTATCTGACAGTGAAGTTGGCGGAAATTTTGGCCGAGCGCCAAATTTGGGCAGACCCGCTATATTTGGCGGGCCTAACTGGCTCCAACTAAAGTTAACTAGAGTTTTTCAAGGGCAACTGGCAGTTGGGAGTAAATGGCCATAACTTTGGCTAGGAAAGTCCGTTTTGAACGAATGTTTTTTTGATTTTGGGTCTCTTCGACCTTCTGAAGCCATTGACATAGGTTTCATAGCCATCTGAGGTCGTTTGCAGGTGTTTTAGCTTCGTGGAAGTTCCGGGAGCCATAGGGGCGAAATTAGTTTGGGAGCTGCATTGGGAATTGTGCAACCAGTGAATGTGGAACGAAGGTCATTCCTGAAGGTTTTCAACATTCTTAATCCATTTCTACAACTCATTTTTCCTGTTGAGGAATTCTTCTCACTGTTTAGCTTCAGGGAAGCTTTCAGGGCCACTAGGGCCATTTTAGTGGTTGAGCTGTTTAGGGGTTGTGTTCATCCATTTTTGGTGATTCAAAAGCCTATGTTTGATATTTTCTACCTTCTGAGTCTAATGGCAGAGGTTTCAGAACCAATTGAGGTCATCTTCACCTCGAAATTCTCCATGCAAGTTTAAAGGGTCACCAGGGCCAATTGGGGAAAGTACTGTATCAGGTACAATTTCACTGTTTAGTGCTTGGGAAAGAGCATGTTTACATAATTCCTATCTTGTGATTCTGTATTTACAGTCAGATATGTCTTTTGAGACACTCATTTTATTGTATTATCCTTTGTAGCATTTTTAATATAAGAGGACAAGCATAGTTGGAGAGGCTTGGTCCAACAGATGTAGCCCAGAAGGGGTGAACTGCTTTATCATTTTGATGTCCTTATTTGCTGAAGATGATATCCTAAACAAAACTGATATAAAGTGTTAAACAACAAATATACATAACTTGCATACACACATAATCACCTATTCAGCTGCAGAAAGTTATTTGTCTTATTCCGCAATACATCAAACTTCATATATGTGTATGTCAAAGACTTCTAAGTGTTTATTTCGTTATTTCTTTAGGCAGAGCATGTAGAGGGCCAGGTAGCCTCTGGAACGCATCCTCTCTTTAGAGGTGACATGTCTGGTGAATGCCCCTATAATCTATCTCTGTATAAGAAATAAGAAGTTTTCACCTTTTTAGAGGTCACTTGGAGTGTATAACTCACATTTGAAATTATGGGAAATGGATACCTTGCACCCTTAAACAAGTACATTCCATTTTCAGATCAGATGGTATCAGAGCTCAGGTTGAGCATTTGTTTGTGCAAAAGGTGTTAAAGCAGTGTAAGATATTGACTGTTATGTGTTGCAAATGGTTTCTTGAATAAGAAGGGGTTTTTTGTTTGACATTTGGTTAAAGCTTGTCATTTGATTGAAAGCTTTGAGAAATCTTATTTGGAATTTTCTTTTGTTTAATTGACCATTTACATAATTTCAACTTCTTCCACAAGTGAAGTTCCCTCCTTCACAAAATTCTTCAATAATGACATGAAGAATGAGTTTATTAAGGTGAAGGACATGGTGCAGATTCTCATTGAGGATGAAAGAGAAAGTGTTAAGCTTCATGCACAATTGTTGGCTATGAAGGATGAGAAGGAAATAATTCTCCAAAGACTGCATGACATGGAGAAACAACTCCTTCAAGCTCAAGAAACTTTGTCCAAGAAAATGCATGAGGATGAGGTAAATCATTCAAACTTGTCTTCAATTTCCTCAATTGAAAAGTGTGTTGGTTCTTTTGAGAAACATACTAGAGGCATAGGGTACAAATTAATGTTTAAGATGGGCTATCAAGAAGGCAAAGGTTTGGGCAAGCATGCACAAGGCATGGTTGATCCTATTTCAGTTGTGGAGCGACCCAAGAATGTTGGTCTTGGATATGAACAGTTTAATGGTGAAGAATTCAAATCCTTGAATGCATGTGATGCAAATTTAAAAAGAACCTTTATCCCAGGTTCTCAAATGAATATATGCCAAAATTGCTTTAAGGATGATTGCCATTGTTTTAAGCCATCATTGCAGCAAGTAGAGGGTAAACATGTCGCTTATGGCGAGCATGAAAATGTAAAAAATTTTCAAGACAACCATAGTGATGAAAGTCTGGAAAGGAAAGTTGTCTCCTCTACTAGTTCATCATCTCTCGAAGACAAAAAGGATGGACATTCTATGCAGCAAAAGAGGAAGTTTTGTTGCACATTTTGTGGTGGATTTAACCATGTTGCTTCAAGATGCTGGTTCAAAAAGAAAGCACACTGGAAGCAGAAGAGGCAAAGAAAACTTTCTCAGAAAGTGCTTGAAAGTTGCAAATTTTGTTAAAAGAAGGGACATCATGTTTCTCATTGTTGGATCTTGCATCCAACAAGTAGTCCAAAGCACATGCAGCTTGAGGACAAAAACATTGGCCCAAGTGGATCTATGGATTTCATTATCGATGTACAAGATTCACATGAAGAACTACTGCTGCAACAAAAATCGCCATTGAAGTGGCTTGGTAAGAAGTGGATGGACTTCTTGACACAGTAAGACATGCTCCTTTTGTACATACAAACTTTGGATGTATGCATGTTTTTTTATGATTGTCGCAAAAATTTCGCCATGAAGGTAAAAGCTGAGTATGAGACTCACTCTATTTCAGCTCTTGTCACCCACATGTGTCTTTATTGGGTTGATGTACTTGTTGGTCTTAGAAAAAAAGAGTTGAAGTTGCACTTGTACATAGATGTTGTAGGTGTGTTTATTGAACTATATATAGTTCATTGTTTTTGATACATACATGTGTTTGTAAATGTATCTTGTTGTTGGTCGACTAGTGTTGCTTGTGAGCACACTTTTACATTGTCGATTGTGTCACATGTTTCATCAACTTGTGTCGACTTGTGTCAATTGTGGTGCACATGTTTTGTCGACTTGTGTCGATTGTGCCACGTATGTTGTCGACTTGTGTCGATTGTGGTGCACATGTTTTGTCAACTTGTGTCGGTTGTGTACACACTTGTTATGTTGATGGTTGAGTCCATTGTTCAGCATATTTCAGGACAAATTGTTGTTGATGATTGTCTTGTTGCACAAGATGCCTTTGGTGTCATTTGGTGCAGGGAAGGAAATTGGTGCAAAGTAGTGCACAATCCCAAGAGCTGGAAAAGCATGCATGCAAAGAGGGCTCAAATTTCAGCATGGGTCTCTACTTCTTTTGAGAAGTTTCTACAACAAGTTGTTGACAATAATACTGAGAGGGGGGGTGAATCAGTATTATCTAATTCTTTTACCAAATCTTTCTTATTTATACTTTGAATTATTTTTGCATACCAATACCATAAATAATGAGCATGAACAAGAGAATCAGACAGTCACATCAAAGAACACCAGATATAAGGTGGAAACCCAATGTGGGTGAAAACCACCTGCTGCAATATGTCTCTATCTTCTTTCAAATTAGAAACTCCTTTTACAATGGTCTTGTACTGGTGCAGTCCTTTACCAGTACGCAGGCTGCAACCTGCAGAGAGCTACAACTCTCTCTCGTTTTCCAGTCTCTCCTGAAAGGGAGCTACAACCCCCTACTTCTTTTCAAGGACCACTTTTCATAAATTTTCAAACTGGATCCATATACATCAAATGATCATCAAGTACATGTAAATTATACAGTCAGCTGCAATAACCAGATTAGCAATAACAGAACAGAACCCAGAACACCTTATCAACAGAAAAATTCAACCCACAGAAGATCTTAACACAGATACGCGGTTTTTCTTTCTACTGGCCTGCGTTGCTACGCACTTCTCCTTCTGCCTCTCTGCGTATACCCGCAGAGCTCCTTCTGCTGGACTGCGTGGCCACGCACTGCTCCTTTCACTGATCTGCGTACAGTACGCACCCAAAGGCACTATCGCGCCGCGTACTTTCACAGCAGGTATGCACCTGAAAGAATAATCGCGCCGCTTGCTGCTGCAGAAGGCACGCACATGAACCACTGTCGCCCTGCGTATCTACGCTCTGAACCTTCGGCGCCTCTGCGTACCCACGCACTGAACCTTCGGCGCCTCTGCGTACCCACGCACAGAACCTTCAGCCCCTCTGCGTACCCACGCACTGAACCTTCGGCACCTCTGCGTACCTTGAACTAGGGCTGAAATAAGCTCAGATGCTCAGATCTGAACTTGTGCTCAAGAGATCACCCTTCGCAGATTCGCTTCTAACCTCTCCTTTATAGATCAATCTTTTAAGAACCGAGAACCCAATAAGTCAGATCTTAAGATATTCAATTACCAAAAGGATGCTCAAGCCAAATGATCTCCTTTGCTTTATATAGGCAAGCTCTTCCTCAAATCAAGGATCATGGGGCTCAATAATAATAATAAAATAATCAATACCATGGATCAAAACCATGATAACCCAATATTGTTGGCTAAATACCATGAGAAACCCCACGTTTGGGCGCTTAACTGCCTTGGAATGTGTGCACTGGGGTACGCACCTCATGGATGGGTGATTCGCGTATTTGGACGCGGTCCCTGCATGGTATAGCTGCGGGTACGCACCTCCTGAACTGTTCTCCTGCGTACTTCTTTATTTTTATCAAAATGAGAGCCATGCCATGGGTGTTGCCATCAAGTACAACATCTGAAATCATACCAGAACCATAATGCCAACACCTAAACCACAAAGAGAATTGAGCCGCATGACCACATGACCATAGAGAAGGAGTTTAGCCGCAGAGATAATGTATGTCGCAACTGCATGGATGTATTTATGTTCCGACCACATATAATGTATTTATGTTGCAGTTGCAGAGATAATGTAGGACGCAGAAATTTGAACGAACTTTATGTCGTAGAGATAATGTATGTCGCAGCGGCAGGGATGCATTTATGTCATAATGGTGAAACTTGGTTGAATATGTTCGTAAACTGCCCAACCGCAAGGTTGTATTTATGTTGCAACCGCAGAGACACTGTATGTCACATAGATTTGAAAATATAATCCCACCAAACTTAAAATTAGAAATTCTAAAATTAATAAATTTATAAAAATTATATTTTACCTTCTTAATAAAATTTATATTAAAATAATTCTTTTAAATTTTTTTAAATAAACAAAAAAATATTGATCTCAAAAAAATATTCTCTCCTTTACCAAAATTAAATGGTTTTACTACGAACTCATTCTAATTAATGTTCTTAAGAAATTAACCGTATTTACTTCACTACTTAAATATGTTAATATTGAATTTTTATGTTTGCATAAAATATCTATTTAATTAATTTTGTTTTTTTAATTAATGTAAAGTATTATGGGATTACTTTTTTACTAAATGTCATAGAACTTTTAATGTTGATATTATATATATATATATAATTTTTTTTTTTAAAGTTAACTACGTTATCATTTAAATCGTATTAAAATAATATTAATAATTTTACTTATAAATTAAATAAAAATTATTACTAGTACACACTCTTATAGATTTGAAAGTTTTTAAATAATAACTTTCCGCAATGTAACCCCTTACACATAATGAAATGTAATACATGTTTTTAAATAATAACTCTCTACGATGTAGCCTCCGACCCATAATGAAATGTAATAAATAAGAATATAATTGAACATGTTAATGAAATTTAATAAGAGATTTCTTTTTCAATATCTAATCAAATTTCATAAGAGAATAATAATATTTAATTAAATTTGAAATGAAAATATTGAAATAATCAAACTTATATTGTAACATAAACATATAATCACATTGAAAATAAAATGAATATGAATATTCTTTATAATTAATTTTAATATAGCAATTAAATTTCATTTAATATTAGATGAAACACTAATAACAATAAGATCTAATGAAACCAAAATGAACAATGATCATGAAATAATCAAATTCACTTTCATTAATTATGATAATTCATTATAGTCTTTCCATGATATGGATAAAACATGGTAATTGAGGTTATGAGCATTGCAATACTCTAGTTGGTTGTTCCACCCTGGTCTTGGAGGATACTGACCAAGAAGATAACTCTCAATTTCTTACTTCACCTAAACAAGAGCTTGCACAACACTATATATCCATTTTCCAAAAACCTTTATACCCAAACAAAACACTTTCTATTGTGCTCCTTGATATAATGTGATATTTCCAAAAGTCGTGGTTTAACTAGACTGTCTTCTTTTTTCTTCTTCTTCTTCTTCTTCTTCTTTTTTTTCCTAAAATCATGGAAATTTCGGTAAGATTTCGATAAGTTATGGCAGCAATTTTTGTAAATCCATGTTACAAGGTTTGTAATTTTTTTTTTCTTTTCTAAAATCATGGAAAATTTGGTAAGATTTTGATAAATTAAGGCAACAATTTTTGTAAATCCATGTTACAACTGTTAAATTTAAAGGTTTTGGGTGCCTTAGAAGTTTTTGATGTTGTTGAATCCACTTCCACCATAGAAAACATGATTCAAACACTACGATTGCAAGACTTTTTGAATTGTTTTTGCCCATATTCCGACCACTTTTGGCCATCCAGGCAATTTCTCCAACTCGGTAAACACTTCCTTCCCAAAGCTATCACTCCACAAACAATAAGAATCTTTCTCCAATAGTGAGACAATCCTCTATTTAGTGAATATAGAGTCTAATCAAAGCAATTCATGCCCAAAACAAGCACAATAATTGTTGGTATCACTAGAACTCTAGGTTTAAAGGGTGGCATGCAATGCATATGATACCATTTGTTAGTGTGTCCTTCCAATGCTTGTTGCCCAACTACCAGAGAAAATCAAGTTGACACAACCCACCATGAATATTGAGGTTCTGAGGCTCAGAAGATCACCTTTGAATGACAATAATGGGAAAAAGTTGGCGCTATTGGCATTCAATCTCACCTCAACCACACTTATGGGCAGCAAAACCAGTTTCCTCTGTTGTCCTCGATGGAGTCTCTGACTGCCCTTCTAGCTACGAAAGCATTAGAGAAGCCATCCAATTTGAACCAAGAAATAAAATCTATTAATGTGGCCATAATGTCTCTGGCACCAATCTCTAAATCAACCCTACCTCTTATAAAACTCCTAAAGAAAACAACTAAATTGCCTATACATGTGATTCCTAAATCAAGAAAACTGACCAAAACTGTCACAGTTATACTTCCACTTATGTGGAGTTGTCCATTCAGCCATGATCGCGACCAGAAAATTAATTTTAGGATCATCATATATAACCTTCCCTACCCATCCTTGAGGAAATCCATTTCACAAACTAATTTCTTGGCATGTATAAACAAAAACTCCCAATACTCTTTCTCTCCCATTCTTAAAATATAATTATATAAGAACCTAAAAGGAACATGAATGCAACTTTTTGTCCTAAGAAAGCTTTGAGAATAGGAATATATACATCTTCCACTGTGGGATCTTATAAAGAAACTAGAACATATAAATGTCTATATATATGTTTTTAGGACCACCTACGGGGGCATTGATCTCTTGTTAATTAAAAAGAAATTCAAACAATCTAGATGTACCATTATGAGGAATACGAAGAGGATAATATAGTGAGTGTGCATCCAAGAGAGTATTTATTTTCTTGTAGTCTCTTCAAAACCTACAGTCTATTAAGCATCTAATTAAGGGAAGAGAATCATTAACCCCTCTCATTTTCATTTTAGTTTCATGATTATTCCAAATTGATTAACACTCTTTCTTTTTACTTCATTCCACGATTATTAATACTCTTTTCCTTTTTACTTTATTCTACAGTGATTAACCCTTTTTCTTTTTACTTGTATGCTTATTCTTAATTGATTAAGATCAAGGATTAGGATTCTCTTCGAAAACCATTAACTGATTAAGATCAAGGATTAGGATTCTCTTCGAAAACCACAACTTGCCTGATATGTTTGATTTTATTTTTTGTTCATTCATGAAAAGTACGAGAGAACTGTTTTTTTGTAACCATTGAATTATTTTTAAAAGCTTCAATTATACAAATAAATTTCAAGATACTCAAACATACATTTTTTTTTTACTTTTATGCTTATTCTTCATGGATTAAAATACTTCGCTTCTTTCTAAGAGGTCTTTTCAAAAACCGACTTATCACACTAATAGAGTATGCTATATTAGGTTTGGCTATAGTAAGATAATTCAAGCTTCCTTCCACCTGTTTATACAATGTACCATCAACCTTCTTTGAAAAATCATCACTATGAAATTTCACATTCTCTTGCATTCGGACAAAATCAACTTTACACTGATCCATTTTGAACTTCTGAAGCAATTCTTTGACATACTTACCCTGAGAAACAAAAGTCTTACCAACATCTCTCCAAACTTCAAGACTGAGACAATAATGTAACTCTCCAAGGTTCTTCATCTGAAATACTTGTGACATTTACGCCTTAATTCCATCAATTAGTTTACAAAAATTCCTTGTATTAATTAAATCATCAACATATAAGGAAATCAGTATAACATGCCCCTTTGAATCAAATTTTGTATACATATTTGGGTCATTTTGGATCACCAAAAAAATGTGGGTTAGAAAGAATGAATCTATCTTCTCATTCCATTACCTCGGCGTCTGCTTTAGCCCATACAAAGTTTTCTTTAATTTGTAGACTATATGTTCTTGACCATTTTTCACAAACCCTTATGGTTGAGTAAGGTAAACCTCCTCCTTTAACTCACCATTCAAAAAGGTAGATTTTACATATAATTGGTGAAGATTCCAATGGTACTTTGTAGCTAGTTGAATTAACAATATAATAGTGTTCAAATTAGCTATAGGTGAAAATATTTCTGCATTGTCAATGCCCTCTTTTTGTGAGTACCCTTTTGCCACTAGTCTAGCTTTGTATTTATCTACACTACTATCTACTTTAAATTTGGGTTTGAAAACCATTTACATCCTATGGGATCTTTATATTTAGGCAGTTCAGTCAATTCCCAGGTTTTGCTTATCATTATAAAGTCACAATCTTCCTTCATTGCTTTTCTCCACTCTTCATGTTCATTAAGTTCATTAAAAAATCATGGGTTCTTTTGAGGGTGCTAGACCCGCCAACATGTCAAGGGGATATCCCCGGAAAGAAGTCCCAATTAGACATTAGAATATTTGGTGTAGGAGTCCCAATAGTGGGTCGTAAGGTAATGCCTTGACTGCGATGTCGCATAGAGGCAAGTAAGATAACTCTATTAGTAGAAAGGGTGCGATTGATGGAGAGAGTCAAGGAATGTGTACAAGAGGTTCCAACACTTCGAATGGGGAGGAAGGTGAAGGTGAGTTCCAGGTTGAAAGGGATCAATCCAAGTTCGGCTAGGAACACAGCACACAAAGGACATGCACAGCTTCTGGCGAAGCATTCCACTCAGATGCGAAAGTCACAACATACGAGGTAAGATAACAAGAACAACACTCACGGATCAGTCCAAGATGAGTGTGATGATTGATATAACATGGTTCATGAGAAAGGTCTATCAGATGTCCGACAGAGCAGTCGACAAGGCTGGTGACAACATTAACAACATATGCAACACATTAACAACAAGATTCATATAATTGCATACAAATCAATTCATATACAAGTATGTAATTTAAACAACATATATCATTAAGGCAACCAGAACAATCCAACTACAATAACAACATATGCATGAAAATGTGTTGGCTCTTATTATTAAAGAAGTGTAAGTAACAATCATACAATACACCATGTAAACTTGCTAGCCCCAATAGTGGAACATTACAGCCACATCTGAATGCTCCTCTAAAGAGATGCCCTAGCTCCGTGCAGTGGAGAAGCCAAGGCGTGTTACAATACTGTCCAAGTCTTCTTCAAGATATTCTTGGTATAAGCTTGGCTAACCAAAAGCCTATACAATGAGTTATGAGGGACTATTTAAAGCAAAGGGTCGGGTGACCCTTGACATTCCCCTTTGTGACTGTTCAACTACCCTCATGACTCTTCACCTACTCTATGACTATTACTTTCAACCATTGACATTTGACATGATTCAACATTACAATGCACATGTACTCATGTGAGACAACATGGCTTGAGCAAGCCTTGCAAGACATCATTGACACCTGGTCTGCTGTGATGATACCAACTCTTTGACATGCTTATGACGATGAAGGTGATAAGTTGATGCCAAATTTTGTCGTCTGTGATGGTGTGCATGTACCTCATGGTGACATCTTGTTGAACCGAACTCTTGCCTTCATTGCAACTGGTGAATTGGTTCGGTCCCTTCATCCAACTCGTCTGCTAACATGCACATGGTATTCTTGAGTATGGTTGAACCGACAACACACTGATGCATAGTGTCCATGCTAATCTTCAAGTGTATGCTAGCAGTCATGCGCATCAACTTGTCAAAATACATGTTCAACCACAATTGGACTTGTTTCTTGTCTTCGCCTTGGTGAGTGTGTTGAATGGGTTGGATTGCATGCGGGCCCTGAACGACATGCATCATGCTGAATTCCTTGCATGCAATAAAAAACAATGCTCACCATGTTTTCTCTATGTCAGCTACTGGGATGGATCCTTAACTTGTACAGGTGCAATTTCATCCGCGAGTGCATATTGTACCCACTATTGTTCTTGTTCCTGCCGCAACTCATTGGAATGTCTGTGCAGCTTCATGTTCTTTCTGAGTTGCTTATTTAGCACCTACAACTCCTTCTTTGTTCCATCTTCTACCTTTTCGCGATCTTCATGTCGCGTCGTCACTTAATAGCCCGAGTCTCCAAAGTTTCTTTCATTTTCAATGGATCTGCTTGAGCTTGCAACCTTGTTTCGCCTCCATGTTGTCAACAACCCCTTTTGCATTCACTACGTTCGCTGCATTCGGTATGCTGCCTTCAGCTGTTGTTCATGATGTTTCTCGTTGTGATGTTGCTTCTTGATGTCCTTGTCCACGAACAACTTGATGTCTTTGTGAGTAGGTAAGCCCATGGACACTTGATCGACTGTATCCCCAAGCGTGCTATGAATGGTGTCTCTGTCTCTGCTCTCTTAGGAAACATTGTATCTATTATGTTGAGAAGCAGATGAACACGTGTGATACATGGAGACATGGCAACACTCATTGCAAGCAATCTGTCAGTCGAAAACCAAAATGAACATGAGAACTGACTTGCAACATACCTAGGTGAATGATCATGAAGGTTGCACAATTTCGGCTAGGAGGTCGGGAGACCATCTGCTAAGTCTGCACAAGGCATAGTCTAGGTTGCTGGGTGGCTGACTGACTGCTGGAACTGCGCAATGCACAATCTAGTCTAGCTACTGACTGCTGGGATTGCACAATGCGCAATTCCAACTGGGAAGGACTGTTGGCCCAAGGACAAATTTGCGCAATTTCTTGGGCCAAGCAGCCACTATCCTCCAAAATGCGCAAAACAGTCCTGGAGTCTAGTGTTGGGTCAGAATGTGCAAATCTGGAGAGGAAGGTGAGCCTTCCTTTCCCAGATTGTGCAATGTATCCTTGGTGAAGGAAGAACCCAGGCCAAGGTTGGCCCGACTTGTCGATGGGAAATTGAACGCAAGTAAGTTAATGAATGCATGGTGACACTAAGTGATAGAAGAAGTGATTAATAATGCATGAAAAACATGAATGAAAGATTCAAAAAATAGATCAACATGCATGTGGGTGAGGCAGTTCGCCAGTTGGATGAACGTCCATGCAAAATAGTTTCATGCATGCGACAACAGTGATATAGAAATGAAAACTGAAATAGAGCTAGGCCAAGCTAGAATACAAGTAAACGACAACAAACATTCAAAGAAATCAAGCAAACAATACTTCCACATGAAAAACACAAAAAGAGATAGAAATGCAACAGAAGGTATGGGAAGCAGGCTTACCCCAAAACAACTAAGTTGAATGTGCTCACTGCTCCTAGATGTGATGTGGGATGTCAGAGCTGCAAGTTTGATGTGAGGAACGAGCTTTGCAACGTCTGATTGATGAGTTTTGATAACATCGAGGTTGTGACACACATGCCACGAATCTAGGGGAAGCGACACTTGGTGAGAGGTTTTAGAATTTCTCCTTCAATGTAACCTCCAACTGCTAAACCTAGATCCATTAAATAAGGGATGCCTTTGCATGCTACCTTGGGAGAAGTAGCCCATGCGTGCAAGCCTATTTTTCTCAGTCTTGTAGGGAACCAATCAACTCAGTTGCACATGCAAGAGACTGCTCGACTGTTGGAGAAAAATGCACATTTCTGGTTGGGAGCTGGGTTGGCTGCCAAGGAGGTTTGCGCAATTTTTGGGCAGAGCAACTGACTGTTGCCCAAATTTGCACAAATCCTGGGCTAAACAGCCTGCTGTTGGGAAAATTTGTGCAAATCCTCCTGGTAAGGTTGGCTGGCAAGATTGCACAATCTTGGAGCCCAGCAGGCTGTCAGAGAGGATTGCGCAATTTCTGGAGGGGAGGTTGGTTTCCCTCTAGAAATGCACAATTTTCAAGGGGAATCTACTCAGCCCGCAGCTGGACCAAGTCTGGGTGAGAAACCTATGAAGGGAAAAGATCAAACTGTGATCGAAAGGCTACCTTTGAGCAAGAAAGACATTGAAGCTTGATGACTTGACGAAACAGGACAAGATATTGTGAAGGTTGGTAGGGAGGGTTCAAAACAGGCCAAGGAAAGATTTTGGAGGGTGGTTGTAGCTATTACAATAGTTTCTATGACATTTAAGGCACCGCTTATCAAGGCATAACTAGTCCTCATACCTTGTAGGTAGGTAAATAAGATCTCCTTGACAATTCACTTTCTTCATCCTTTCTCTGTGCAGATCCTTCTTCACCTCTGGGTGAGCTCTGATTTCTAGTAGTATCCATATCACTAGGCTCTTCCTCAAGTTTATGTTGTGTTCTGTCTTCGACTTCTTCTTTGGTGTCTTCAACTTCAAGAGGTATATGCCACCTTTCATAACTACTGTCCTTGTTGCCTTCCTCTGCTTGCTCATGGAATATTACATCTCTACCTACAAATAGTTTGTGACTAGAGGGATCAAACATTTTATAACTTTTAAATTATGAAGAATACCCTACAAAAATACATCTAATAGCTATAACATCAAGTTTCTTTCTATTTTCCTTCAGAATATGTGCAAAGGCCTTACACCCAAATGCCCTCAAATGATGAACTGTCGGTTTAAAACAATACAAGGCTTCAAATGGGGTTTTGAGATCAAGATACCTTGTTGTAATTTTGTCCTTTAAATAAACAATAGTGCTAATGGTTTCAACCTAAAAATCATTTGAGAGATTCTTACTTTTAATCATACTCTGTGCACACTCCACCAACATTCTGTTTTTCCTTTCTACAACACCATTATGTTGTAGAGTATGGGGTACTATAAATTGTTTCACTATTCCATGATATTTGTAGTACATGATGAAGCTCCCTAGCCTGTACTCCCCCCCTTTATCTGAATGAATGATTTTTATGAAGTTCCCTGTCTGTTTCTCTACCATGTTTTTGAATTCTTTAAAATACTCAAAAGAATAATTTCTTCTCTTAAGAAAGCAAACCCAAGTATACCTTGTGAAATCATCAATAAACAACAAAAAATAGTAAGATCCTCCTAAGGATCTTGTCTCCATTGGTCCACAAACATAAGTATGCACAAGTTCTAACACATCTCTTCTTCTCTTTTCAGAGTTAGAGGGAAATTCATCTCTGTTGCTTTTTCCAAATGCGCAACCTTCACAAGCAACATACTTATTCTTTAACATAGGGAGTCCTTCAACCATTCTTTGTTTTTGCAACAACAACAAATCATGATAATTTATATGACCATCTCTTTGGTGCCAAAGTCTTTCTGTTGACATAATTGTAGAATTTAGTGGTTGATAACTGTTATTAGTGACATCAAGCTTGTACAAGCCTCCAACCTTGACTCCTAAAGCAACATGTCAGCGGTGATCTAATAAATCATTTACTATGTAGTGTGTTCTGGAAAATTTAGCTTTCAAATTCTGATCTGTGATTATGGACACAAAGATCATATTTTTCTTGATCCCAGGCACATACATAACATTATGAATGTGGTCACTGACACTGCCATTTGGAAATTTTACTGGAATGTCTCCATAACCATTGATTTGATATGCATGATCATCTCTAAGATAAATGTTGGCACCATTGTTTATTTCCTTGAAGTCCTCATACCCATTCTTGTTTCATGTGATGCGGATTGAGGCTCCAGAATCCACAAACCTCGCATTAACATCATCGAATTTGGTAGACAATGCAACATTAGACACAAATATATTAAGATTCTTAAGATCAGAATTCTAGGCTTCTCCTAAAAAAATGTCCAAAATGTCTTCTATGTTTATGCCTGGCTTCATCACTTTTGTTCTTATATTAATCTCTACCAAGATGCCCAATCTTACCACAAAAAAAAAAAAGATTTCATTCTAGAATCATTTCTAGTAGGTGACACACCTTGATTTGGCTTTGGAGATGGCCTTCTCTGAAATGGAATTCCATCTTATCTTCCTTCTCCCAGTTTCCTTTGAAAATTTTCTTCTTCACTAAAAGCGCCAAGTCTAGATTCTGAGGCTTCAAATTCCCACACCTCTCTTCTTCTTGCATCAATATACCTATCAATTCATCAAAAGTGGAAGCTTTGTCTCTTGCTGCAAAACCTATAATTAACATATGATAGTCCTCTGACATTCCATATAAAGTAATTGTAAAAATATTAGTACTAGATACTGGTTCTCCTATGTCTCCCAGCTTATCTTTCAAATCCTTAACTCTTGAAATGAAACTATTAATAGTTTCATTTTCTTCTATTTTAATGGAAAGGATCTTACTTTTCAAAAATAACACATGGTTTGTATTTTTAGTCTCATACAAATACTTAAGTGTAGTCCAAGTTTTATTGGAAGCCTTGTAATCATGAATGTGAGGAATCATATCATCTTTCATAGACATCCTTAATATGACCTTTTATTTATTCTCTCGCTTCTCCCAATCTTGGATTGATGTTGTTGTCACACCTCGAGTTGCACTTGTCTTTGCTTCATCTCCATTTTTGATTGTCCATATGTCATAACTTTCCATCAATATTTTCAACTTAAATTTCCAATTAACATAATTGGATCTATCCAATTTATTAACCTTATTTAGATAGGTTTCTAAAAGGGGATTAGCCATACTAGCAGAAAATAAAAAATGCTTAAACTCCACAAAACTCAAAATATTTTCTTCAAAAATGCAATAAATTATATAAAATGTCTCTCAAACACTCACCTTCCTGAGGTAATTAAATTTATTGGAAACACAAGTATTGGCCACAAAATTAAATTGAAGCAACTTCGAATTAGTTCTCTGAATTTGTTTTCTCATTGCACCTATGGAACTGGACCAGTGTGCTGAATCACAAAGATGGATAATTTCGTAAGTATGCCCACTTCAACACACTTTTCGTGCATCCTAAGTGTACCGGTCTCTCCAAGCTTAAACACACTTTTCACTTAATGCATGGTGAGTTGGCCCTTCACTTACACTGGCTTGATGTCATCATTCTTGAGACCAGAGAAGGCTCGTTGACTTGGCAATCCTAATCTGCACGATCACAATGCCAACTCTCCCACGTCTAGATGCACTAAAGTCTAGCACTTTTCCAATACAATGATCCTCTAGTGTTGGCACCTTCTTTAATGTGGAACAATTCCTAATAAGCAATAAGTGAATTCACATTTTTTTACAGGAAACAAAAAATTCCTTCCTTTCACCAACTCTCCACATGACTTTTATAGGATTTTGAGTGGCAACAATGTCCATCCACACCACATTCTAACAATAGCAACAATCTACATGTTTCATGGCCAACAAGTTCACTCTCACCTCTGCTAACACCCACACATAGGCTCAAGCATCCTCCTAATGCATGTTAGGCCTGATCTCCTCTAAGATAACTAGATCATTGCTCATCTAATGATCACTGAAGCTTTGTCTTTCACACTTTTACAACCTCCTTAATGCACGTAGATCTTAGGTGTAGAAGGTCTATACACAACGCTTCCACTTAGTGTTCACGCCCCTTGACGAACTCGTAGGACCACAGTCAACACAATTCTAGAGTGCCTATTCATCACTCAATCACACGTCTTTCACAAACCCAACAGTAGCATTGGGCTCTGATACTAAATTAAAAATTGGAGAATTAACCAGACAACTCATAGGCATGACAAGCTACACCTGGAGGCTGCCAAAAAATGTTGTTACTTACTCATTATCAAATCAATCCGCAATACATATTTATATGATTACATTCTATTGGGGAGATCAAAACAAACTCCTAAGACATATCATCTGAGTCCTTAATAGGTACACAATCAAAACAAGCAAACAACTACTTTATCCATTATTTACAAGTAGTGGTGGGGGCGGGGGGTGATGTTGCTCACACAACCATGAAGGAGACGACCGAGATAAAAACATGCTAGAGTATTATTAGATAGCTAAACCTTGTTGATGGATTTTTACAACTCAATAACAAGGTGGGAGAGAAAAAATTGAAGTAACCTACATTATTTTTTCAACATTTATGTATGTAATTTGTTTTCATTGCATTAAGTTTTGATATAATGTGTAATGTTTATTCAACATTTATATAACGAGTTAACATTTGATGTGAAATTTAAGCCATTTTCTACTCAAGTCAAAATTTCGCCCGGAAAATGAAGTTCTCGTCGGAATCCAACGAAACATTTTTTAAGAAATTTGACTATGGCAATGTTTAAATTGTTTTTTGGATGGAATAAATGGATTGATCCAAGATATTTTACTTATAGATGCATCAGAATTACATGAAACCGAGATTATTAACCATGGAAATTTAAAGCACATAAAATGATCTGGGAATAACAAGATAAACATGAAATCATGACACAATGGTTTGATTGTGAAGTTCGTCCAATTTGGACTACATCTTTGGGCCCTGCTCAATAGTGGGGAGGTCTTCTTTCATTAAGTGGCATAAAAAGAGATAAAGTACAAGCAACATTCAGATACAATCCTTATACCTCCAAGCTGGAAGATGGAAGAAGAATGGAGAGCCTAGCTTTAGAAACAGACAATACCACTGAAATCATGGCGAAAATTCATGCAAAAATGCCTATCCAAACACCCAATTCGGATAATCGGGCTTTCTACACCTTCTGGGAACCTCCCTATTGTTGAAGGCGAGGTTCTAGCCCTTGCTGCAAGGATGGGTTATTGCTATGCACAATGTTCTAAAATTTCAGCCGGTCTCCTCTCCTTCTCCGATGCAGATAGTCCTTTATATATAATGGCAGTGAATCCCTCAACTCCTAGGCAGCTCTAAACAATAGACCAAGTTAGCAGGCATGTTTGATTTAGTATCAAGTATCTTGGGTCGTGGCAACAACCCTTACTTAACATGGAAAAAATCTTTAACTGCGTGTTTAACTCGACGACCTTTTACTATCAGCATTTCCCCCATCGAAATTTCCAATGGGAAAATAGACCAAAGCCCATACATTAAGCACCCTGCGATAACCATGGACCCGATGAACTATTAACCACAATATATAAAATATCAGGTCTGGAAGCCCATATCACAAATCACAATCAGCTTTTCCAAAATTGGTAAAACACACATTTGCTTTCCCCTTTAAGAAATGAGATTGTGATATCGCAAATCACAACATGCTTTTGCGATTGCGACTGCATCGCAACCTGGCTTGCTCTGGGGGCTGATTCTTTAACCTTCTCCTTTTGCGATGGGTGATTGTGATTTGATTGCATCGCAACCATAACTCGCTTGGGACCAATTTTATTTAAGTTGCAGCCTCTTCCTCCTGTGATCTGTGATATGCGGGACTAATGGCAACCTGCCACTTGGCGCTTCCCTATTCGCTGATAGTGTCTACCACGTCATCTCCTCTTGCCACCTATTCAAGTCAAACATAAAATTTGATTTTCTCTAACTTCTTCGTATGAACTCAGATTTGAGTGTCATTCACACCGTTTAAATTAGAATGAAAAGCACTTTGATCTGATGCTAAGTTTATCGAAATTATGCCACTTTGATTTTTGAGCTTTTACCATGCCACTAGTACTTCTTTAAAGATCCACCTGGATCAATCCTCCCCACTAAGAGCGTTTGGACCGCCAAAATCCCTTTTAGTCAATTGGAAAGTGAAGAAATTTCTCCCTCACATTTTCTTTCTCCATCCATAGAGCTTTACTCGTATGGATTCCTTTGAAGCCAACACGAATGTACTCCACATCTCCCCATCATGAAGTTTTGTTTTTCCTGTCGAGTATGATGTCTTCGGGCAACTTGTCTAGATACTTTAGTGCAAAATCATGCACTGTAGGAATCTGTGAAACCTCTTCGGTATCCATAATCAATGGAGGTTTATAAAGCTTCAGGTTTTAAACATTCACCACTGAGTACATTTGGATATAATTAGTCAAGTCAAGACAAAAAACATTGTCTCCAATCTTTGCCAATATGATGAAGGGACCATATCAAATGGGTCTCAATTTATTCCCTTCTCCCTTCATTCTATCCTTGCTGATGTGGAGCCGTACCTTGTCCCCAAATTGAAACAGATGGTCGACTCGGTGCTTATCACGTAGAGATTTATATCGAGCCTAATTCTTCTCCAACTGCTCCTATAATTCCTAGTGAATCACCAGTATTCGCTGAATAAACTTTCGTGCTTGATACCTATCATCTCGTCCATTTCCATCCTCATCTTTCCAAAAGACCATGTATAAGGGATCCCTTGGTAGATAACCAAAACATGTCTCGAATGATGAGTTCTGTGTGGATGAATGTGCTGCTCGATTGTATGCATGTTGCACATAAGGAAGTTGTTCATCCCACAACTTGGAATGTTTTCCATAATAGCCTCGTAAGAAGTGTACCATGATGTGGTTGACAACTTTTGTCTGCCCATCGGTCTATGGATGAAATGTGTACTTATTTTCATCATAGTGTCCCCCATTCTCCACAAGTTGGTTCAAAAAGTTCTAAGAAAACAAGAGTCTCAATCTGACACAATAGATGTGGGAAACCCAAAATGGACCCAAACATGCTGAAAGAAAAGATAAGCAGTATGCTCAGGAGTGACTGTTTTTTTACAGGGCATTAAAATACAAATTTTACTAAAATGATCCATGATGACATACAAATAGTCGTGACCTTTCCTAGACATAAGAAAACCACCTACAAAATCCATGGACACACTTTCCCATGGTTAACTCAGAATAGGGAGTGGTGTGTAGAGCCCAAGTTTTCTATTAGAGGGCTTTGAAACAAAACACAACACACAACCCTTTACAAAGTGAGTCACAATGTTTTTCATACGAGGCCAAAAATAAAACCTCTGTAAATGACATACAAGTTTTTTAATCCCAAAATGACCAGACACCAGAGAGGTATGAGCCTCTTGGATTACATGTACCCTTTGATCAATGGGTATGCACAATTTGCCAAGGTGGTGCAATAGTTTTCCCTGCAAATAATTATTGTCCACCTGTGACCCACGAGTCAGTTTTGCATAAATCTCCTTAAAAAAATTATTGTTAGCATATTGTTCAACATAACCTTCTAATAATGAAGACACATTTTGAAAAACTACAGATGTAGAAATAGGAGGGCGAGAAAGAATATCTGCTACTTTGTTGCTGGCACCCTTCCTGTATTTTATTACTTGATGAAATTGATAGAGGAATGCCATCAATTTGAAATGACGGGCTTGTTGAAGCTTGGTCTATGACTAAAGGTACTGCAAGGGCTGATGATCTGTATGGATGATGGTCTCCTTGCCGACCAGGTAATGTTTCCACTTCTTTACACTTTGAACTTAGGCGTACAACTCCCTGTCGTACGTAGGATAATTCACAATAGCCTAGGAGAAATTCTCTGAATGGTAACATATAGGCTTCCTTTGATGCATCAATATAGTGCCCATGGCATATCCGCTGGCATTTGTTTCAATCTCAAAAGGTAGTTGAAGGTCTGGTAAGGCTACCATTGGTGCTATACTAATCTTCTCTTTCAGCACTTCGAATGATTTCTATTGCTTCCCTCCGCACTGAAAAGCTTGCTTCACACTTTTCAATGCGTGTAAGGGGGTTGCGATAAGAAAGAAGTTTGCAATGAGCCTTCTCCAATATCGTACCACACCCAAAAATCTTAGGACCTCTGTAAAATTTTTGGGCTTAGGACACTTCATAATCACATCTACTTTAGAGGGATTTAATTTTAATTGCCCATTACCAGCTATGTGGCCTAAACAAACCATAGAGGTCTTCCCAAACTCACACTTTGACAATTTTACATACAATTTTTTTTTTTTTTCAAAAACATCAAGAACTTTCTCCACATGACATGCATGTTCATCCCATGTCCTACTATACACAAGAATATCGTCCAGATATACAAGCACAAAATTATCAATAAAAGGCTTAAACAGATCATTCATTACCCTCATAAACGTGGCCGGATCATTGCACAATTCGAATGGAGTCACCATTCAAACAACCCCTGTTTGGTTTTGAATGCAGTCTTCCAAATGTCTTGTTCTACAACTCTAACCTGGTGATATCCACTACGCAAATCCAATTTTGTAAAATAGACAACATTTTTCAATCGATCTAATAATTCATCAATGCGAGGGAGAGGGTATCGATTCTTCACCATAATTTTGTTTAGCGCCTTGTAGTCTACACACATTCTCCACATGCCGTCTTTCTTTGGCACCAACACGGTCGGTGAGCCACACGGAGAAGAACTTGGTCTAATGACCCCTTGATTTAGCAACTCCTGCGCCTGTTTCTTGATCTCCTCCATCTCAATATAAGCCATCCTGGACATGAAAATAGTCAGTAAAGGAGCATCTTGTTGTAAATGGATCTCAGGTTGGATTTCCTGTTTTGGGGGAAATCCTCTCCATTCCTGAAACAATCCATCATAGTCAAAAATAATTTCAAATAATTCTTTCTTATGATCAGGATCACAACCTTTGAAAGCGTCATCCGTCTCGGCCTCTTTCGCTCTCACTACCATGAGCATGCACCCTTTGCTGGAATTAACCAATCATTTAGTCTGTCTTGCACTTATAAGGCTAGCACTAACTTTCGTATGATGAGCTATGACTATATATTCTACCCCATCCTTCGTGAGGTGGTATTTATTTTCGTTCCGAATGAAAAATGCCTCTCTGTCATATAGATACGGACTTCCAAAGATAATTCCATAAATATCAAAAGGCAAAACATCTAACTCTACCTCATCAACTAATTTGGAAGTAATAACAAATCTAGCCCTACACTTCTTAGTGACTTGTAATTTTTCTTTATCGCTTACCCAACCAAGCAGGTATGGACTTGGATGAGGCTTAGTTTTGAGGCATAAATTTTTCACTAAGGACTCTAAGATTAAATTTGCTTGGGAACCTAAATCAAACAGAGTTTCCACCTTTGTGTGTTTTATAATAACTGTAATGTGGATTAATTCAATTCTCTTTCACTCATTACTTATAGGCTCATTCAAATAACTAGCACTTTTCATTGTATCAGAATTATTACTAACAAAAGGAGTACCTTTTGCACCCACGGATGTGATTAATGTCTCATCACCGGAATCTGATCCAAGGTCGAGTTGTGTTGTTGCCACTGTCTTTTGCTTGCCCCTTCCGTTGAATCTCTTTGGTCTCAACTCTGGATGTATCTTCCAATAATGGTCCTCGTCATCACCTTCTCTCTTGCGATGCATGCAAGATGGTTTTGCTCCATCCTCTTTCTTGGTTGCGGCAGTCCTCTTAGCCTTCCCCTTTCCTTTCCTTTGGAATTTTCCATGTTGAGGGTTGAATGGTGTTTTCTTGGCTTGATCATCACTGTCATTATTTCCCCAGCTTTCAAGATGAATCACCTTTATGCTGGTTGCATCAATCGTAGGAGGCTTGAACAATAACAACGAGTTCCTTATGTAACTATGTAGTGCACCAACATACTTAGTTACAATCTCGAATGAATCTAATGAGATGCCAAAATTCAATGCCTATTTACGAAATTCTTCAGTGAAGCTTTGCACATTTTGGCCTTTACCTTGCCTTAGATATTTCCATTCCATTAGTGCCTTTTGTTTATAACCCAAAGGGTAAAATTGGTCTTTCAATGCAGAAATAAAACTAGACCAAGAGGAAGGAAGGTTACCCGACCTTTTGCTACCCTTTTGTGACTTTCTCTCCCACCAAATGAGAGAAGTTCCACTCAGCCAAAGAGATCCCAACTCGACCTTTGCCTCATCTTCTTTGATCCGTTGAAACCGACAGTAGACCTCTATCTGTCTTGTCTAATTATTTAGTTTTTCTGCACTACACTCTCTATTGTACATGGGCAGGTCAAACTTTACATCTAGCTTGAAGAATTGTTTCTTAGATGTATGTTTGGAATTGTGATTAGAATGATGAGAACTATCACTTAAAGAAGCAGAGGGAGGAGGATCTTTTCCACCACCTTCATGATTCGCTGATCCATTATCATCGACATCTTGCTTCTCGTGCCCAAGTGCCCTCTCATACTATGAAAATAACTTATCCACTTTCTCTACCATATTGTAGAATACCTTGTAGAAATTTTGTTCCTCTTCCCACCGAGCTTCTTCATTGGCCATGTTTCTTCTTTTTTGTGCATGTCTTGCTTTTGGATCAAAGGACTTAAGCGTTCCTTCTCCTTTTCGCAGCTTGTTTTGGGTTAGCATATACTCATGCAATTCACATCAACAAAGACTTACTATGATACCAAACTTTATCCAAGATCTTTTACTTATAGATGCATTGGAATTACGTGAAACATAACTTATTAACCATGGAACTTACAAGCACACAAAACGATGCAGAAATAACAAGATAAACATGAAACCATGACACAATGATTTGATTATAGAATTCGTCCAAGCTAGACTACGTCTCCAGGCCCTGCTCAATAGTGGGGAGGCCTTCTTTCATTAAGTGGCATAAAAATAAATAAAGTACAAGAAACATTCATTTACAATCCTTATACCTCCAAGATGGAAGATGGATGAAGAATGGAGAGCCCAACTTCAGAAACGGACAGTACCACTAAAATCTTGGCAAAAAATCACGCAAAAACGCTTATCCAAACACCCAATTCAGATAATCAGGCTTTCTACACCTTCTCAGAACCTCCCTGCTGCTCAAGGTGAGGTTCTGGCCCTTGCTATTAGGTCGGGTTATTGCTGCATATAATGTTCTACACTTTTGGCCAGTCTCATATCCTTCTCTAACGCGATAGTCCTTTATATATGCTGGTGGTAAACCCGTCAACTCCCAGGCAGTTCTAAACAATAGATCAAGTTAGTAGGCGGGTTTGGTTTAATATCGAGGATCTCGGGTCACGGTAACAACCCTTACTTAACATGGAAAAAATCTTTAATTGCGAATTTAACCCAGTGGCCTTTATTATTGGTGTTTCCCCCATCGACTTTTCCAATTGGCGGACATACCAAAGCACATACACAAGTGCCTTGCGATAACTACGAACCAAACGAACTATTAACCACAATATATAAAATATCAAGTCCGGAAGCCCATTGCCAAATCGCAATCGACGTTTCCAAAATTGGTACAACATGTGACTGCTTCCCCTTTGCGAAATGCGAATGCAATATCACAAATTGCAACATGCTTTTACGATTGCAATTGCATCACAACCTGGCTTGCTCTGGGGGCTGATTCTTTAACCTTCTCCTTTTGTGATGCGCAATTGTAATTTGATTGCATCACAACCATAACTCGTTTGGGGACAATTTTCTTTAAGTCGCGACCTCTTCCTCCTGCAATCTACGATATGTGGCACCAATGGAAGCCTGCCACTTGGTGTTTTGTCATTCGATGAGAGTGTCTGCCACGTCATCTCCTCCTGCCACGTGTTCAAGTCAAACATAGACTTTGACTTGCTCTAACTTCTTCATATGAGCTCAGATTTTAGTGTCGTTCACACCGTTGGAATCAAGATGATGAACACTTCGATCTGATGCTAAATTTATCCAAATTATACTACTTTGAGTTTTGAGCCTTTAACCATACAACTGGTACTTCTTTAAAGATCCACCTGGATCAGGGATTTACCCAAAATTTTGAAGCTTGACAAGTGCAACCTAAATTTTCAAACATTTCCACCAAATTTGATCAAAATCATGCCAAAATTTCTATCATTTTCCGACAAAATTTTGGCCTAGTTAGACTGGGTGGAAATTTAATAGTGGAATGCATGTGAGCAATATTTACATTAAAAAAATATTTATTGAAATTATGTAATATAATTATTTTTGTTATAATTAATATTAATAATTTATTAGGTTAGTTGTTTTTATTTTGG